>CM072256.1:842004-844504 GCA_036851935.1 Coregonus suidteri | reverse complement strand
GCCTTTATGGTAGAGTGGCCAGACGGAAGCCACTCCTCAGTAAAAGGCACATGACAGCCCGCTTGGAGTTTGCCAAAAGGCACCTAAAGGACTCTCAGACCATGAGAAACAAGATTCTCTGGTATGATGAAACCAAGCATGGCGTACTTCTTAAAGGTATGTTTATTCAAGTTACGCCGCTTTTTTCTCCGTCAACAAGGGTTACGATTTCGAATGTACCGCCTTTTATTCCCAATAAACTATTGGAGCGCGAGTTATTGCGGTTTGGGAAGTTTGCAAGTTCAATTAAAATTGTCCCGATGGATTGCAAACACCCGGCTCTGAAACAGGTTATGTTGTTTCGGCGACAGATGTTTATGTTTTTGGACTCACCGGAGCAGACTTTGGAGTTATCGTTTAAAGTCAAATATGACAACAGACTGTATATGGCTTATGCTAGTACGGGTGGTCAACAGTGTTTTGAGTGTGGGGATGTTGGCCATAAGCGACATGCTTGCCCGAAAAGGGAAAAGGCAGAAGGAGGGGCGCAGGTGGTCCTCGTAACGCCTGGGCCCACTGATGTAGGGAGAGGTTGGCCTGGCAGCGGTAGAGCAGCCACAAGCACCTGTTGCTGAGGAACAAGTTGTCCTTGTTGCACAGAGTTGCAACTTGTACCAGACGGGAACATGGCGTCTGATGTACAGCAGGAAAATATTGTTGTAGGAGGTAAGGACGGATCTGGGGAGCCATTTCCCCAGACTGGTGAGGAGATGTCCATTACGAGTGACGGGGTACAGGAGTGGGTTCAGGTGGGTGACCGCGGATGAAGGTGAGATGCGCCAACATGCCGTGGATTTCTACTCTGCCCTCTACAAGATGGAGGACTGTGATTCTCTGTGTGCTGAACAGTTGCTACATGGACTTCCTCAAACCTCAATGTTGTACAGTGACGGTTCTAGCTGGGTCGTTACAGCCTAAATATTGATGAGGAGAGCAGGCTGTTTGGGCTTAGACAAGCACCTTTTCCTCTTAAAGCTAGAGGGGGGTAATTTGCTTACCATCTCTCTTCTGTTTATCCCTCTAGCTTGTTACTATCTCTCACACATTATCTCTGTTACTCTCTCTCTCTCTCTCTCTCTCTCTCTCTCTCTCAATTCAATTCAATTCAATTCAATTCGCTTTATTGGCATGACGTAACAATGTACATATTGCCAAAGCTTACTTTGGATATTTACAATATAAAAAATAAATAAAAATGAGAATCAAAAATTGTCAACGGGACAACAGTAACAACAATAACCAACGGTCAATATAACCATACATTCAACAATAACAATAATCATACAGTTGAGGACATGTGCAGGTTTATTGGTCTGTCAGACACTGTCCCTCAACTTATGGCAGGCAGCAATGTAGTGCGCTGCCAACCCACAGCTCTCTGCGTCCTCCCCCAACAGGATGGGTAGCCTATCCTCATCAGAGAGGTCTTTAAAACCTTGAATAAGGATTTCAAATTTGGGGAAATGACACTCTCTAATTGTTTTATATTTTTGACATTTTGTCAGGAAATGCAGCTCCGTCTCAGGTTCTGCTGTTGTGCAGTGGTTGCACAGCCTTTCCTCTACAGGGAGCCAGGTTTTCCTGTGTCTACCCTTCTCAATGGCAAGGCTGTGCTCACTGAGCCTGTACTTTGTCAAGGTTTTTCTAAGGTTTTGATCAGTAACCATGGTCAAATATTTAGCCATAGTGTACTGTCGATTTAGGGCCAGATAGCACTGCATTTTGCTTTGTGTTTGTGCTTGTGTTTCCCAATAAGCAATGTAGTTTTGTTTTGACTGTGTTGTAATTTGGTTTATTCTGATTGATTGGATGTTCTGGTCCTGAGGCTTCAGTGTGTTAGTAGAACAGGTTTGTGAACTCAGCCCCAGGACCAGCTGGATGAGGGGACTCTTTTCTTTGCTCAGCTCTTGGCATTGCAGGGCTTGGTAATGATATGAGAGGGGGTCACTGTATTTTAGATGTTTCCAAAACTTAATTGCTCTTTTTTGAGTTTTTATTATTAGTGGATATTGGCCTAATTCTGCCCTGCATGCATTGTTTGTAGTTTTCCTCTGGACACGTAGGAGAATCTTACAGAACTCTGCATGTAGGGTTTCAATGGGGTGTTTGTCCCATTTGATGAAATCTTGTTTTGCAAGTGGACCCCACACCTCGCTGCCATAAAGTGCAATTGGTTCAATGACATATTCAATTAGTTTTAGCCAGATTTTAATAGGTATTTCAATTTGAATTTGCTTTTTAATGGCGTAGAATGCCCTGCGTGCTTTCTCTCTCAGTTCATTCACTGCCTCATTAAGGTGTCCAGTTGAGCTTATTTTTAAACCTAAGTAATTGTAGTGTGTACAGTACTCTATATATTTTGTACCAATTGAGAACTTTGGTCTAATTCCCTGAGATCTGGATCTTCTCTGGAAAATCATTATTTTAGTCTTTTTGGGGTTTACTGCCAGGGCCCAGGTCT
>CM072256.1:834504-837004 GCA_036851935.1 Coregonus suidteri | reverse complement strand
AAAGTGTTATTATTTAGAGTGTATCTTTCTCTGGAAGTAAAGTGTTATTATTTAGAGTGTATCTTTCTCTGGAAGTAAAGTGTTATTATTTAGAGTGTATCTTTCTCTGGAAGTAAAGTGTTATTATTTAGAGTGTATCTTTCTCTGGAAGTAAAGTGTTATTATTTAGAGTGTATCTTTCTCTGGAAGTAAAGTGTTATTATTTAGAGTGTATCTTTCTCTGGAAGTAAAGTGTTATTTATTTAGAGCGTATCTTTCTCTGGAAGTAAAGTGTTATTATTTAGAGTGTATCTTTCTCTGGAAGTAAAGTGTTATTATTTAGAAGGTATCTTTCTCTGGAAGTAAAGTGTTATTATTTAGAGTGTATCTTTCTCTGGAAGTAAAGTGTTATTATTTAGAGTATCTTTCTCTGGAAGTAAAGTGTTATTATTTAGAGTGTATCTTTCTCTGGAAGTAAAGTGTTATTATTTAGAGTGTATCTTTCTCTGGAAGTAAAGTGTTATTATTTAGAGTGTATCTTTCTCTGGAAGTAAAGTGTTATTATTTAGTGTATCTTTCTCTGGAAGTAAAGTGTTATTATTTAGAGTGTATCTTTCTCTGGAAGTAAAGTGTTATTATTTAGAGCGTATCTTTCTCTAGAAGTAAAGTGTTATTATTTAGAGTGTATCTTTCTCTGGAAGTAAAGTGTTATTATTTAGAGTGTATCTTTCTCTGGAAGTAAAGTGTTATTATTTAGTGTATCTTTTCTCTGGAAGTAAAGTGTTATTATTTAGAGTGTATCTTTCTCTGGAAGTAAAGTGTTATTATTTAGAGCGTATCTTTCTCTAGAAGTAAAGTGTTATTATTTAGAGTGTATCTTTCTCTGGAAGTAAAGTGTTATTATTTAGAGCGTATCTTTCTCTAGAAGTAAAGTGTTATTATTTAGAGTGTATCTTTCTCTGGAAGTAAAGTGTTATTATTTAGAGTATCTTTCTCTGGAATTAAAGTGTTATTATTTAGTGTATCTTTCTCTGGAAGTAAAGTGTTATTATTTAGAGTGTATCTTTCTCTGGAAGTAAAGTGTTATTATTTAGAGTGTATCTTTCTCTGGATGTAAAGTGTTATTATTTAGAGTGTATCTTTCTCTGGAAGTAAAGTGTTATTATTTAGAGTGTATCTTTCTCTGGAAGTAAAGTGTTATTATTTTTAGAGCGTATCTTTCTCTGGAAGTAAAGTGTTATTATTTAGAGTGTATCTTTCTCTGGAAGTAAAGTGTTATTATTTAGAGTATCTTTCTCTGGAAGTAAAGTGTTATTATTTAGTGTATCTTTCTCTGGAAGTAAAGTGTTATTATTTAGAGTGTATCTTTCTCTGGAAGTAAAGTGTTATTATTTAGTGTATCTTTCTCTGGAAGTAAAGTGTTATTATTTAGAGTGTATCTTTCTCTGGAAGTAAAGTGTTATTATTTAGAGTGTATCTTTCTCTGGAAGTAAAGTGTTATTATTTAGAGTGTATCTTTCTCTGGAAGTAAAGTGTTATTATTTAGAGTGTATCTTTCTCTGGAAGTAAAGTGTTATTATTTAGAGTGTATCTTTCTCTGGAAGTAAAGTGTTATTATTTAGAGCGTATCTTTCTCTGGAAGTAAAGTGTTATTATTTAGAGTGTATCTTTCTCTGGAAGTAAAGTGTTATTATTTAGAGCGTATCTTTCTCTGGAAGTAAAGTGTTATTATTTAGAGTGTATCTTTCTCTGGAAGTAAAGTGTTATTATTTAGAGAGTATCTTTCTCTGGAAGTAAAGTGTTATTATTTAGAGTGTATCTTTCTCTGGATGTAAAGTGTTATTATTTAGAGTGTATCTTTCTCTGGAAGTAAAGTGTTATTATTTAGAGTGTATCTTTCTCTGGAAGTAAAGTGTTATTATTTAGAGTGTATCTTTCTCTGGAAGTAAAGTGTTATTATTTAGAGTGTATCTTTCTCTGGAAGTAAAGTGTTATTATTTAGAGTGTATCTTTCTCTGGAAGTAAAGTGTTATTATTTACTGTATCTTTCTCTGGAAGTAAAGTGTTATTATTTAGAGTGTATCTTTCTCTGGAAGTAAAGTGTTATTATTTAGAGTGTATCTTTCTCTGGAAGTAAAGTGTTATTATTTAGAGTGTATCTTTCTCTGGAAGTAAAGTGTTATTATTTAGAGCGTATCTTTCTCTGGAAGTAAAGTGTTATTATTTAGAGTGTATCTTTCTCTGGAAGTAAAGTGTTATTATTTAGAGCGTATCTTTCTCTGGAAGTAAAGTGTTATTATTTAGAGTGTATCTTTCTCTGGAAGTAAAGTGTTATTATTTAGAGTGTATCTTTCTCTGGAAGTAAAGTGTTATTATTTAGAGTGTATCTTTCTCTGGAAGTAAAGTGTTATTATTTAGAGTGTATCTTTCTCTGGAAGTAAAGTGTTATTATTTAGAGTGTATCTTTCTCTGGAAGTAAAGTGTTATTATTTAGAGTGTATCTTTCTCTGGAAGTAAAGTG
>CM072256.1:827004-829504 GCA_036851935.1 Coregonus suidteri | reverse complement strand
GTTTTTTTTAATAATAATAATATATATGGGTTAGGGTTAATAATAATAATATATTGGTTAGGGTTAATAATAATAATATATGTTTAGGGTTAATAATAATAATAATAATATATGGGTTAGGGTTAATAATAATAATAATATATGGGTTAGGGTTAATAATAATAATAATATATGGGTTAGGGTTAATAATAATAATAATAATATATGGGTTAGGGTTAATAATAATAATATATGGGTTAGGGTTAATAATAATAATATATGGGTTAGGGTTAATAATAATAATAATATATGGGTTAGGGTTAATAATAATAATATATAGGTTAGGGTTAATAATAATACTATATGGGTTAGGGTTAATAATAATAATAATATATGGGTTAGGGTTAATAATAATAATATATGGGTTAGGGTTAATAATAATACTATATGGGTTAGGGTTAATAATAATAATAATATATGGGTTAGGGTGAATAATAATAATATATGGGTTAGGGTTAATAATAATAATATATGGGTTTATTAATAATAATAAATATATTTTTAGGGTTAATATATAATAATAATAATATATGTTAGGGTTAATAATAATAATAATAATATATGGGTTAGGATTAATAATAATAATAATAATATATGGGTTAGGATTAATAATAATAATAATAATAATAATAATATATGGGTTAGGGTTAATAATAATATATGGGTTAGGGTTAATAATAATAATAATTATATGGGTTAGGGTTAATAATAATAATAATAATAATAATAATAATAATATATGGGTTAGGGTTAATAATAATAATAATAATAATATATGGGTTAGGGTTAATAATAATAATAATAATATATGGGTTAGGGTTAATAATAATAATAATATATGGGTTAGGGTTAATAATAATAATAATAATAATAATAATAATATATGGGTTAGGGTTAATAATAATAATAATAATAATATATGGGTTAGGGTTAATAATAATAATAATAATATATGGGTTAGGGTTAATAATAATACTATATGGGTTAGGGTTAATAAAAATAATAATAATATATGGGTTAGGGTTAATAATAATAATAATAACAATAATAATAATAATAATAATAATAATAATATATTTTAGAACGGGTTATATAATAATAATAATATATGGGTTAGGGTTAATAATAATAATATATGGGTTAGGGTTAATAATAATAATATATGGGTTAGGGTTAATAATAATAATATATGGGTTAGGGTTAATAATAATAATATATGGGTTAGGGTTAATAATAATAATAATAATATATGGGTTAGGGTTAATAATAATAATAATAATATATGGGTTAGGATTAATAATAATAATAATAATAATATATGTGTTTAGGGTTAATAATAATATATGGGTTAGGGTTAATAATAATAATAATATATGGGTTAGGGTTAATAATAATAATAATAATAATAATAATAATAATAATAATAATAATAATAATAATATATGGGTTAGGGTTAATAATAATAATAATAATAATATATGGGTTAGGGTTAATAATAATAATATAATAATAATATATGGGTTTAGGTTTTTAATAATACTATATGGGTTAGGGTTAATAAAAAATAATAATAATATATGGGTTTTTAAATTAATAATAATAATAATAACAATAATAATAATAATAATAATAATAATTATATATGGGTTAGGGTTTATAATAATAATATATAATAATAATAATAATAATAATAATTAATAATATAATAATAATATAATTTTAAAAATATGGGTTAGGGTTTTATAATAATAATAATAATAATAATAATAATAATATATAGGTTTAATAATAATAATAATATATGGGTTAGGGTTAATAATAATAATATATGGGTTAGGGTTAATAATAATAATATATGGTTAGGGTTAATAATAATAATAATAATATATGGGTTAGGGTTAATAATAATAATAATATATGAGTTAGGGTTAATAATAATAATAATATATGGGTTAGGGTTAAATAATAATAATAATTTATATATGGGTTATGATTTAATTAATAATTAAATAATAATTATATATGGTTTAGGGTTAATAATAATAATTTTTATGGGTTAGGGTTAATAATAATACTATATGGGTTAGGGTTAATAATAATAATAATAACAATATATGGGTTAGGGTTAATAATAATTATAATATTTGGGTTAGGGTTAATAATAATAATATATGGGTTAGGGTTAATAATAATACTATATGGGTTAGGGTTAATAATAATAATAATAATAATATATGGGTTAGGGTCAATAATAATAATATATGGGTTAGGGTTAATAATAATACTATATGGGTTAGGGTTAATATAATAATTATAATATTTTTATTTAGGGTTAATAATAATAATATATGGGTTAGGGTTAATAATAATACTATATGGGTTAGGGTTAATAATAATAATAATAATATATGGGTTAGGGTTAATAATAAGAATAAGAATATATGGGTTAGGGTTAATAATA
>CM072256.1:812004-817004 GCA_036851935.1 Coregonus suidteri | reverse complement strand
TCTAAAGTAGTGCACTTTAACGGGTATAGGGCTGTGGTCTAAAGTAGTGCACTATAACGGGTATAGGGCTGTGGTCTAAAGTAGTGCACTATAACGGGTATAGGGCTGTGGTCTAAAGTAGTGCACTATAACGGGTATAGGGCTGTGGTCTAAAGTAGTACACTATATAGGGTAGAGGGCTGTGGTCTAAAGTAGTGCCCTATAACGGGTATAGGCCTGTGGTCTAAAGTAGTGCACTATATAGGGTATAGGGCTGTGGTCTAAAGTAGTGCACTATATAGGGAATAGGGCTGTGGTCTAAAGTAGTACACTATATAGGGTATAGGGCTGTGGTCTAAAGTAGTGCACTATATAGGGTATAGGGCTGTGGTCTAAAGTAGTGCACTATATAGGGTATAGGGCTGTGGTCTAAAGTAGTGCCCTATAACGGGTATAGGGCTGTGGTCTAAAGTAGTGCACTATAACGGGTATAGGGCTGTGGTCTAAAGTAGTGCACTATAACGGGTATAAGGCTGTGGTCTAAAGTAGTGCACTATAACGGGTATAGGCCTGTGGTCTAAAGTAGTGCACTATATAGGGAATAGGGCTGTGGTCTAAAGTAGTGCCCTATAACGGGTATAGGGCTGTGGTCTAAAGTAGTGCACTATAACGGGTATAGGGCTGTGGTCTAAAGTAGTGCACTATATAGGGAATAGGGCTGTGGTCTAAAGTAGTGCACTATATAGGGAATAGGGCTGTGGTCTAAAGTAGTGCACTATATAGGGAATAGGGCTGTGGTCTAAAGTAGTGCACTATAACGGGTATAGGGCTGTGGTCTAAAGTAGTGCACTATATAGGGAATAGGGCTGTGGTCTAAAGTAGTGCACTATATAGGGAATAGGGCTGTGGTCTAAAGTATTGCACTATATAGGGAACAGGGTGCCATTTGGGACGCATTTACAGAATCACTGCAGAAGCCAAGAGCTTCATTCAGCCCAGATTCTGGAGACCAACAACAGTATGATAGTATTGAATATCTTACATTTTAGTCATTTAGCAGACGCTCTTATCCAGAGCGACTTACAGTTAGTGAGTGCATACATTATTTTTATTTGTATTTATTTTTTCATACTGGCCCCCCGTGGGAATCGAACCCACAACCCTGGCGTTGCAAACGCCATGCTCTACCAACTGAGCTACATCCCTACATCTTCCATCTACAAACACACACACACACTCATGCAAGCACGCACGCTCACACACACACACTCACACACATCTCTTCTCTGATCTGGACATGCAAGCCTCACCAATCAGATTACACGCCTGTTAAAATGTTTCAAAACAAAATTAGAACTGGATTCTTAGAATACATTATATATTATATATACATATATATATACTGAGGACTGGAAACAATCAATCAAACCATGATCTGTCTGTGTTGTTTGATTGATTTCCTTGACTTCCTTCTCTGTCTCTCTCTCTCTCTCTCTCTCTCTCTCTCTCTCTCTCTCTCTCTCTCTCTCTCTCTCTCTCTCTCTCCCTCTCTCTCTCTCTCTCTCTCTCTCTCTCTCTCTCTCTCTCTCTCTCTCTCTCTCTCTCTCTCTCTCTCTCTCTCTCTCTCTCTCTCTCGGTCTCTCTCTCTCTCTCTCTCTCTCTCTCTCTCCTCTCTCTTTCTTCTCACACAAACACCAATCTTTGATTTGATGTCCTTCATTCAAACAACTTATCACCAATAATACTGTATTTATCTAAAGAAAATACATAAATCAACACTTCATGTTTGTTTGAAAATCTGATTCTTTAATAGTTTAATGTTCATTTATTCAGATTCATACTTAAAGAAGTCCTATGATACATATAGAATTCACAATGATCAAACATCAGATTCACACAGTATTGATAAGGTACCGATAATTTTCATACAATATTGATAAGGTGCCGATAATTTTCATACAGTATTGATAAGGTGCCGATCATTTTCATACAGTATTGATAAGGTGCCGATCATTTTCATACAGTATTGATAAGGTGCCGATCATTTCCGATGCTTGATAGAGAAACAGTAATCTTCACAGGAATCTGTCCATGCATTGTATAATCTTTATATTTAATATGTAATGCTTTATATTTATAGTGTTGTAGTAGACTGCAGTAAAGAGAGCAGTTTTAGTGGTCATACCGCTTGTAAGGAGAATTAAATATATTTTTTCCCACAGAAATATGTAGTTGAGTATTTTAGAGCTAACTAGAATACAATCTAATCTACCTATAGGAAACCCTGCAGCAGAGCTAACTGGAATACCATCTAATCTACCTATAGGAAACCCTGCAGCAGAGCTAAGTGGAATACCATCTAATCTACCTATAGGAAACCCTGCAGCAGAGCTAACTGGAATACCATCTAATCTACCTATAGGAAACCCTGCAGCGGAGCTAACTGGAATACCATCTAATCTACCTATAGGAAACCCTGCAGCAGAGCTAACTGGAATACCATCTAATCTACCTATAGGAAACCCTGCAGCAGAGCTAACTGGAATACCATCTAATCTACCTATAGGAAACCCTGCAGCAGAGCTAACTGGAATACCATCTAATCTACCTATAGGAAACCCTGCAGCAGAGCTAACTGGAATACCATCTAATCTACCTATAGGAAACCCTGCAGCGGAGCTAACTGGAATACCATCTAATCTACCTATAGGAAACACTGCAGCAGAGCTAACTGGAATACCATCTAATCTACCTATAGGAAACCCTGCAGCAGAGCTAACTGGAATACCATCTAATCTACCTATAGGAAACCCTGCAGCAGAGCTAACTGGAATACCATCTAATCTACCTATAGGAAACCCTGCAGCGGAGCTAACTGGAATACTATCTAATCTACCTATAGGAAACCCTGCAGCAGAGCTAACTGGAATACCATCTAATCTACCTATAGGAAAACCCTGCAGCAGAGCTAACTGGAATACCATCTAATCTACCTATAGGAAACCCTGCAGCAGAGCTAACTGGAATACCATCTAATCTACCTATAGGAAACCCTGCAGCAGAGCTAACTGGAATACCATCTAATCTACCTATAGGAAACCCTGCAGCAGAGCTAACTGGAATACCATCTAATCTACCTATAGGAAACCCCTGCAGCAGAGCTAACTGGAATACCATCTAATCTACCTATAGGAAACCCTGCAGCAGAGCTAACTGGAATACCATCTAATCTACCTATAGGAAACCCTGCAGCGGAGCTAAGTGGAATACCATCTAATCTACCTATAGGAAACCCTGCAGCGGAGCTAACTGGAATACCATCTAATCTACCTATAGGAAACCCTGCAGCAGAGCTAACTGGAATACCATCTAATCTACCTATAGGAAACCCTGCAGCAGAGCTAACTGGAATACCATCTAATCTACCTATAGGAAACCCTGCAGCTGAGCTAACTGGAATACCATCTAATCTACCTATAGGAAATCCTGCAGCTGAGCTAAGTGGAATACCATCTAATCTACCTATAGGAAACCCTGCAGCAGAGCTAACTGGAATACCATCTAATCTACCTATAGGAAACCCTGCAGCAGAGCTAACTGGAATACCATCTAATCTACCTATAGGAAACCCTGCAGCAGAGCTAACTGGAATACCATCTAATCTACCTATAGGAAACCCTGCAGCAGAGCTAACTGGAATACCATCTAATCTACCTATAGGAAACCCTGCAGCAGAGCTAACTGGAATACCATCTAATCTACCTATAGGAAACCCTGCAGCAGAGCTAACTGGAATACCATCTAATCTACCTATAGGAAACCCTGCAGCAGAGCTAACTGGAATACCATCTAATCTACCTATAGGAAACCCTGCAGCGGAGCTAACTGGAATACCATCTAATCTACCTATAGGAAATCCTGCAGCAGAGCTAAGTGGAATACCATCTAATCTACCTATAGGAAACCCTGCAGCAGAGCTAACTGGAATACCATCTAATCTACCTATAGGAAATCCTGCAGCTGAGCTAACTGGAATACCATCTAATCTACCTATAGGAAACCCTGCAGCAGAGCTAACTGTAATACCATCTAATCTACCTATAGGAAAGCCTGCAGCAGAGCTAACTGTAATACCATCTAATCTACCTATAGGAAAGCCTGCAGCAGAGCTAACTGGAATACCATCTAATCTATCTATAGGAAACCCTGCAGCAGAGCTAACTGGAATACCATCTAATCTACCTATAGGAAACCCTGCAGCAGAGCTAAGTGGAATATCATCTAATCTACCTATAGGAAACCCTGCAGCAGAGCTAACTGGAATACCATCTAATCTACCTATAGGAAACCCTGCAGCAGAGCTAACTGGAATACCATCTAATCTACCTATAGGAAACCCTGCAGCAGAGCTAACAGTATATAAACATGGTTTCCAGTCTCTATTACAGGCAGGAGTGGGGCTAGCCTGGGTGCCAGTCTGTTTGTGCCATCATACCACTAGCCTGGGTGCCAGTCATGCCATGTTTGGCTTTACAATGACAGCAAAGGAATTGGCAAGAGCAGAAACAGATCTGGGACCAGGCTAGTGTGTGTCAGGGTCTTCACATAGAAGAGGTCTCTTCTCCAGGTAGATATAGAGGTCTCTTCTACAGGTGAGTCAGTCTCCAGGTAGATATAGAGGTCTCTTCTACAGGTGAGTCAGTCTCCAGGTAGATATATAGAGGTCTCTTCTACAGGTGAGTCAATCTACAGATAGATATATAGAGGTCTCTTCTACAGGTGAGTCAGTCTCCAGGTAGATATAGAGGAGGTCTCTTCTCCAGGTGAGTCAGTCTACAGGTAGATATAGAGGTCCTGGGCCTTCCTCCTCTCCTCCTCCTCCTCCTCTCTCTATCAGGGGGAAGCTAGAGCTGATGTGGTTGTGTCTTTCTTTTCCTTCCCTCACTCCCTCCTTCCCTCCTTCCCTCGCTCCTTCCTTCCCTCCTTCCCTCTCTCCTTCCTTCCCTCACTCCCTCCTTCCC
>CM072256.1:799504-807004 GCA_036851935.1 Coregonus suidteri | reverse complement strand
AGAGAGAGCATCGACTGAACTTCACTAAACTTAATTGAATTCAGGCACCGCATATTGTGAGATTCTTTGGGTTGACTGAAGGTAACCATTGTGTCATCCATTTTTACATTTACATTTTAGTCATTTAGCAGACGCTCTTATCCAGAGCGACTTACAGTTAGTGGCACCCTAGTCATCCCACATGGCACCCTAGTCCCCATAGTGCACTACATTTGATAAGGGCTGTTGTCAGAAGTAGTGCACTAAAGCCTACATAGGGAATAGGATGCAATTTGAGACGCTCTCAGTAAGCGAGTGAATGACCGAGTATTCATCACCTCCCGTTTGTCTCTGGTGTAAACCAAGGCCTGGAGCCGGATCTTGCCGGAACAGGATCAGCACCTCTCAGTTTTGGACTGTTTCATTCTGAAACCCATTTGCCAGGACCCGGTACGTCTTGTGGAATGAAAAAAAATACTTTTCACTGTTTGCAATGTAAAAATTATAATAAAAGCAATCAGAGTTGGGCTAATTCAAGTTGACTCCTCTTTAATTATCCTGGCTGCCCCCCTAAGAAACGTAACGTGAAAACGTGCCTGATAATTGATTCTTGTTGGGCCGGCCGGGGTTCATGATTTGCGCAACATTGTAGCCAATGCAGACCAACGCGTGGCCATTGCTGCGGTGAATCTCTCACAGTACTAGAATGAGATTCCCTTTCTATGATCTGTCTCTGCTCTGGTAGACATGAGCCTGTAACTCTCATCTCATGGGGCGGCAGGTAGCTTAGTGGTTAAGAGCGTTGTGCCAGTAACCGAAAACTCGCTGGTTCTAATCCCCAAGCCGACTAGGTGAAAAAAATCTCTCAATGTGCCCCTGAGCAAGGCACTTAAACCTAATTGCTCTGGATAAGAGCGTCTGCTAAATGACGTAAATGTAAAATCTCTCCAGCGTCGCACTTCGTCGTTTACTTCCTTATAGAATCATCGCCGCGGGAAGGGTTCTTTCTGGAGGCGACGCAGTAGCACCCCTGATAAATTAAAATACATTTGCCAAAATTATAGAATTACTGCGGTCTGTTCAGAAATAAATGAAATCATTCCGAATACTACACCAGGAGTAAGCCTATAATTTAGCCACAGATGATCAATCGTTTATTTTTATTTTTTATTGCCTATCTGTGGATTGTGTGTGGCCAAATCACTAGGCGTTCCGACAGTCGGGAATCTGTGCAGTGAACAAACAGGCTTTCGCCATATTTCAAATACAATCCCCGCGGGAAAAAAACAGGTTGGAAAGCAAACAGATCCTGCTGAAAAGAGAAGACTGCTCTGTCTGTAGGCTACCAAGTTATCAACTTCCAAATAGACCTATTGAGTGAAGAGAATTGTTTTACCAAGTAAAACAAGAGAGAGATAAGCTTTTGAGCGCATCGGCCATCGCCGGTAAGTGAGCTGAGCATCATTGGGTGAGTCAGTGAAACTGGAAAGCTTTTTTAGGACTATAATTTCCTCCTCATTTTGTACAATATGTGTGTCTCCACAGACCTAGGCCTAGGCTATTGATGGATTGAAGACAAGGTCGTTTTTATTGATCTCTGATTCTCGGTTTGTCAGTGGCAAAGTAGTCTGTCTCTTCGATCATTTGTGAGGTATTAAAAAAAATATTCTGCTAAAGTCTCCAGTCATCTAAAACGATGTAGAATTGCAAGAAATGCATTTATAAATACCACATTTTTAACCAAACCCTAGACTACAAAACATTTTGTGTGCAACTTCTGCAAGCGCCCCTACTCTACTGATATATGCCTGCAATGTTAGGGAACCTCAGAGCACCCCGGGTCAACCCCCTCTCGGGCTCAGTTTTTGTTCCAGCACCTCCCAATTAACAAATGAAGCACTGCGAAGGCTATATATATATATATATATATATATATATATATTATGAGGATCAGACCCATATCAACTGAAAGTGCCATAACATAATGTTTAGTTTATGGTAGCATACCACAAAAAAAATATATATATATTTCTTAATTGCATTGTATGGAGATTTCCTCTTGCTTTGACGTTTTCTTGCACACCAAGAGGGAGAGTTAATTCAACGTCGCAGTGGATAAACGTTTTCAAGGATTCCGTTCCTCCCAAATGGCAGCCAAACCCTACATAATGCCCCGTCCCAAATGGCACCCAAACCCTACATAATGCCCCGTCCCAAATGGCACCCAAACCCTACATAATGCCCCGTCCCAAATGGCAGCCAAACCCTACATAATGCCCCGTCCCAAATGGCACCCAAACCCTACATAATGCCCCGTCCCAAATGGCAGCCAAACCCTACATAATGCCCCGTCCCAAATGGCAGCCAAACCCTACATAATGCCCCGTCCCAAATGGCACCCTAACCCTACATAATGCCCCGTCCCAAATGGCACCCAAAACCCTACATAATGCCCCGTCCCAAATGGCAGCCAAACCCTACATAATGCCCCGTCCCAAATGGCAGCCAAACCCTACATAATGCCCCGTCCCAAATGGCACCCAAACCCTACATAATGCCCCGTCCCAAATGGCACCCAAACCCTACATAATGCCCCGTCCCAAATGGCAGCCAAACCCTACATAATGCCCCGTCCCAAATGGCACCCAAACCCTACATAATGCCCCGTCCCAAATGGCAGCCAAACCCTACATAATGCCCCGTCCCAAATGGCAGCCAAACCCTACATAATGCCCCGTCCCAAATGGCACCCTAACCCTACATAATGCCCCGTCCCAAATGGCACCCAAACCCTACATAATGCCCCGTCCCAAATGGCACCCTAACCCTACATAATGCCCCGTCCCAAATGGCACCCAAACCCTACATAATGCCCCGTCCCAAATGGCACCCAAACCCTACATAATGCCCCGTCCCAAATGGCAGCCAAACCCTACATAATGCCCCGTCCCAAATGGCAGCCTAACCCTACATAATGCCCCGTCCCAAATGGCAGCCAAACCCTACATAATGCCCCGTCCCAAATGGCACCCAAACCCTACATAATGCCCCGTCCCAAATGGCACCCAAACCCTACATAATGCCGTAATGGCTCTGGTCAAAAATAGTGCATTATATGAAGGACATCAACCACCCGAGCCACGGCCTGTTCACCCCGCTACCATCCAGAAGGCGAGGTCAGTACAGGTGCATCAAAGCTGGGACCGAGAGAATGAAAAACAGCTTCTATCTCAAGGCCATCAGACTGTTAAATAGCCATCACTAGCACATTAGAGGCTGCTGCTGCCTATTGAAATCACTGGCCACTTTAAGAAATGGAACACTAGTCACTTTAATCATGTTTACATATCTGCATTACTCATCTCATATGTAAATACTGTATTCTATAATATTCTACTGTATCTTAGTCCATGCCGCTCTGTCATTGCTTGTCCATAAATATATATATTCTTAAATTCCATTCCTTACTAGATTTGTGTGTATTGGGTATATGTTGTGAAATTGTTAGGTATTAGATATTTCTGCACTGTCGGAGCTAGAAGCACAAGCATTTTGCTACACCCGCAATAACATCTGCTAAACATGTGACAAATTACATTTGATTTGATTTGATTAGGGTGCCATTTAGAACGTAGTGCACTATACGCCAGGTGGGGGGGGGGGGGGGGGGGGGTCTCCACCCCCCACCAGGTGTCTCCTATTTGTCCCCATTATCTCCTGTGTATTTATACCAGTGTTTTCTGTTTGTCTGTTGCCAGTTCGTCTTGTCTCGTCAATCCTACCAGCGTGTTGTTTTCCGTGCTCCTATTTTTCCAGTCCCCGGGACGTCCTCCTGCGGGCTCTGGAAAAGCCTCAGATTTCTCCGCCAGATTTCTCCGCCGGAGTACCAGGACCTCCTGGAGGTTTTCAGCAAGGCTCCCTTCCTCCGCATCATCCCTATGATTGCACTGTTGACCTCCTCCCGGGCACCATACCGCCTCGTGGGCGGCTATATTCCCGTCTGGCCAAGGCCATGGAGGAGTACATTGAGGAATCTTTGGCTGCTGCGAGCATTCGCCTTCTGCCTCACCTGCCGGTACAGGTTTCTTCTTTGTTGAAAAGAAGGACAAGACCTTGCGTCCATGTACCGACTGCCGGGGCCTCAATGACATCACTGTTAAGAATCATTACCTCTTAGGCTTTCAAACCTCTCCAAGGGGCTACCATCTTTTCTAAGTTGGACCGCCTACCACCTAGTTCGGATACGGGAAGGAGACGACAGCCTTCAACACGGCTAACGGGCACTACGAGTACCTGGTCATGCTGTTTGGGCTCACCAACGCTCCCACAGTGTTCCAGGCCCTGGTCAACGATGTGCTCTGTGACATCGTTGTGTTTGTGTACCTGGATGACATCCTTGTTTTCTCCCGTTCTGGCTAACCGGATGTTCGTCCCTGATTTGGCCCGCTCCCTGGTCCTGCAATGGGCCCATTCCTCGACGCTTACCACCGGACCCTGGCTTTCATCCGACAACGTTTTTTTGGTGGCCCACTATGGTTGCTGATGTCTCAACATTCGTGGACGCCTGCACTGTGTGCGCTCAGAACAAGACTCAGCGGCAAGCTCCGGCTGGCCTCCTTCAACCACTCCCTGTGCCTCATCGCCCCTGGTCCCATATATCCCTGGATTTTGTCACTGGTCTCCCTCCGTCTGATGGCAACACCACCATCCTTACAGTGGTGGATAGGTTTTCTAAAGCCGCCCATTTCATTCCCCTCCCTAAGTTACCTGGAGACGGCCCAGCTCATGGTGCAGCACGTCTTCCGGATCCATGGACTTCCGGTCGACATGGTCCTCAGTTCTCGTTCCGATTCTGGAAGTCGTTCTGCACCCTCATTGGGTCGTCGGCCTGCATGTCCTCCGGGTTGACATTCTCGGCCTGCCTGTCCTCCGGGTTGACATTCTCGGCCTGCCTGTCCTCCGGGTTTCATTCTCGGCCTGCCTGTCCTCCGGGTTTCATTCTCGGCCTGCCTGTCCTCCGGGTTTCATTCTCGGCCTGCCTGTCCTCCGGGTTTCATTCTCGGCCTGCCTGTCCTCCGGGTTTCATTCTCGGCCTGCCTGTCCTCCGGGTTTCATTCTCGGCCTGCCTGTCCTCCGGGTTTCATTCTCGGCCTGCCTGTCCTCCGGGTTTCATTCTCGGCCTGCCTGTCCTCCGGGTTTCATTCTCGGCCTGCCTGTCCTCCGGGTTTCATTCTCGGCCTGCCTGTCCTCCGGGTTTCATTCTCGGCCTGCCTGTCCTCCGGGTTTCATTCTCGGCCTGCCTGTCCTCCGGGTTTCATTCTCGGCCTGCCTGTCCTCCGGGTTTCATTCTCGGCCTGCCTGTCCTCCGGGTTTCATTCTCGGCCTGCCTGTCCTCCGGGTTTCATTCTCGGCCTGCCTGTCCTCCGGGTTTCATTCTCGGCCTGCCTGTCCTCCGGGTTTCATTCTCGGCCTGCCTGTCCTCCGGGTTGACATTCTGTACTGTTATTTTAGGGATTAGGGTGCCATTTAGGATGTAGGTCTATACAGTCTCTTCAACAGTTAATGATATGTTGGTTATTTCAGCACATGAAGAAAATAAAGGATGTTAATTGAGTCCTGTTCAGAACGGGTTTGTGCTCTGTTGAAGACCTGAAGGCCAGACTGTTTCTCTCCTATCCGGTTACTGAACGGAAGTTATAGTTGGGAGATCAGGAAACAGAGTGTCCTATTCCCTATTTAGGGCACTGCTTTTGACCAGGCATTATCAAAAGTAGTACGCTATATGAGGAGGGAATATGGTGCTATTTGGGACTCACTCCAGGAAGCAGGAGGACTAATTTTCAGCTTTTACGCATCACTACTTGTCTGTCAACCATCAAGTAAGGGCTTTGAAAATGTGTGTGTATCTGTGTGTGTTAGAACGTGTTTGACCACAGCAGAGGAAGTAGCAGGCAGCTTATTTAGCATTCATATTCAACACTACAGAAACGAACTAACCACGGACCACATAACCATGGGAGGCAGGGGGAGGGAGGTAGGGGGAGGAAGGGAGGGGTAGGTAGGTAGGTAGGTAGGTCGGCGGCAGGTAGCCTAGCGGTTAAGAGTGTTGGGCCAGTAACTGGAAGGTTGCTGGTTCAAATCCTTGAGCCGACTAGTTGACAAATCTGCTGATGTGCTCTTGAGCAAGGCACTTAACCCTAAATACGCCTAAAAGTTGCCCCGGATAAGAGTGTTTGCTAAATCAATGTTTCCCAACAGGACACACTTTTATTGTAACCCTGGACAAGCACACCTGAATCAACTCGTCAACTAATCATCAAGCTCTCAATGAGTTGAATGAGGTGTGTTTGTCCAGGGACACAACAAGAATGTGTACTGTTGGGGATACTGGAGGACCAGGGTTGCTAAATGACTGAAATGTAAAGAGAGAGGAGAGAGAGAATGGGGAGTGTTAGGGAGGGAGGGAGTGAGCGTCGGTGTTCTTTCTCTCTCCTCTTTTTCCTCATTTAACCAGGATGCCTCATCTGGAACCCTGGGGGGGTTACGAGGTTAAGGTCAAACTGAGCGGTGATACAGAGGGCAAGAGTGGAGAGGAGAGAGAGAAGGTGGGAGGGGAGAGAGAGAAGGGGAGAGAGGAGAGAGGGAGTGGAGAGAGAGAAGAGGAGAGAGAGAAGAGGGGAGAGAGGAGAGAGGGAGTGGAGAGAGAGAAGAGGAGAGAGAGAAGAGGGGAGAGGGGAGAGGAGAGAGGGAAGAGGAGAGAAAGAAGGGGAGAGAGGGAGAGAGAGAGAGAGAGAGAGAAGAGGAGAGAGTTGGACTCAAACATCTTTAACGACAGAAGATATTAAACAGATATCTAATCAATAGATTTCAGATATGAAACAGTTATCAAAGATGTATCAAAGCAAGGGCATCCCGGCCGGTCAAATCCTTCCCTAACCTGGAGGACGCTGGACCAATTGTGTGCCGCCTCAGGGGTCTCCCAGTCATGGCTGGCTGCGACACAGCCTGGGATTGAACCCCGTTCTGTAGTGACGCCTCAAGCACTGCGATGCAATGCCTTAGACCGCTGCGCCACTCGGGAGCCCCATAACTCCAGGTTTATTACAGTTATACATTATATATAAATCTAAATATATTTTATATTTGAAATTCTTCAAATAGCCACCCTTTGCCTTGATGACAGCTTTGCACACTTTTGGCATTCTCTCAACCAGCTTCATGAGGTAGTAACCTGGAATGCATTTCAATTAACAGGTGTGCCTTGCTAAAAGTTAATTTGTGGAATTTCTTTCCTTCTTAATGCGTTTGAGACAATCAGTTGTGTTGTGACAAGGTAGGGGGGGTATACAGAAGATAGCCCTATTTGGTAAAAGACCAAGTCCATATTATGGCAAGAACAGCTCAAATAAGCAAAGAGAAACGACAGTCCATCATTACTTTAAGACATGAAGGTCAGTCAATACGTAACATTTCAAGAACTTTCAAGTGCAGTCGCAAAAACCATCAAGCGCTATGATGAAA
>CM072256.1:779504-789504 GCA_036851935.1 Coregonus suidteri | reverse complement strand
AACAATTATCAGGAAATCCCACTGGGGTGATCACACTTGATTTACAGTGAGGCGTTTTTAAAAAGTCCTTGAGACTATATGAGGTTCTTTGTGATTTCTATCTAAATCACTGACT
The DNA here is from genome assembly GCA_036851935.1 of Coregonus suidteri. Taxonomy (NCBI): domain Eukaryota; kingdom Metazoa; phylum Chordata; class Actinopteri; order Salmoniformes; family Salmonidae; genus Coregonus; species Coregonus suidteri. The sequence continues at coordinate 789,389 of CM072256.1, read as the reverse complement.
GTGCAGTTAAAATCCCCAGCAATAAATAAATAATCTTCAGTATTACATTTCTCAATGGTATTTGATAATGTCTCTAAAAAACATACCCTCTCAACTGCCACCACTGGGGCATATACATTTATCAGACACATAGTGATGTTTTCATACCTTGCTCTAACTTTTAATAACCTCCCCTCAACTACCTCTCCAACCTCAATTATCAGGAAATCCCACTGGGGTGATCACACTTGATTTACAGACCTGAGATTGATGCTCAAATCAATAAAACATATCTAACCTGGTCATAGAGATGATGTTCTCTCTCACTTGGGCCCAGGTGTACTGTCTCGTGCCTCCATGTTGACTCCGCCAAATATCACACAGTTCATGTGTTACAATAAGACGTTTTAGAAAATTCCTTAAGGCTATATGAAGTTCTTTGTGGTTTCTATTTAAATCACTGACTGTACAGTTAAAGTTCCCAGCAAGAAATAAATAATATTCCGTGTTACATTTCTCAATGGTGTTTGATAATGTCTCTAAGAAACCTACCCTCTCAACTGCCACCACTGGGGCATATACATTTATCAGACACATAGTGATGTTTTCATACCTCGCTCTAACTTTTAATAACCTCCCCTCAACCACATCTCTTTACAGAGTTAAGGCTGCAACTGAACTCTTTCATTTCCATCAAAATTTAACTCACTTATCACTCTCGTGACAACTTTCTTAAGTCTAGCGATTTCAGGGCTTGTCAAACCTCCCCCCGTTACTTTTGACATCAGAAACTTTGCTGACTCAATAAACAATTAACTTTCAGGAAAAAAAATCTGTTATATTATAATCCTGCATATACGTCTTCCCTTTTGTCATTTTCAGAAATTGACGTACCTTCTCAAGCCCATACCTCCCTTCCACTACATTTTTCTCACTATTTTGCTATGTTGCGTAAGATGACTCACACTCGCTATACCCCAGAGGAAAACTCCACCATCTCTACAACCTATTTATCCTCAACTGATTTATCAATCTCTACTTTCCTCTTGGAATTAGACCCTTCACCACCCCTTAAATGTTTCCTCTTACTCCTCGGTACTTTGAAAACAGCTGCTTCATTTTCTATTGTTTCAGTCTGTTCTTGAATTTCCATTTCCTTTTTCTAGTACCGACTCAGCGACCCCAATTGCAGTCTCACCGACTGTTTCCCCTCCTTCTTTGTTCTGATCTACCCTAATTGCCTCCATATCCACACTTCTTTCCTTTCCTACTTTTCCAACCACATCTGCCCACCTTCTCCCTTCCCCTGAACCCTCAGCATGTTCATCCCTTCGCAGTGGTGCACTAGAGCTGCTACCGGGCTCTCGTTCTCGGGACAAAACCGTACCAAATGTCCCTCTCTTCCATAGCCAAAACATTTAATTGATTCAGTAGAAGCATAGAACACAATCCGTCAATCTTAAAACTGAATGCTAAATTCAGTTCGTCGGTATCCTTCTTTAAAATCATATGCACTTGTCTCCTATGAGCAAAGGAGACATGCATTCAAAAGGAATCTTTTTTATTGTGGAAACAATTTTACAGTGACGAGATAACTCTCGCTCCAACACTTAATCTCTAACAAATGGTGGCACGTTAGAAAGTATAACTTTCTTCGCCGGATTCATTAAAGGAAATACCGACACCTGCGTCTCTTTCAATACAACACCACTCTCAACTATCGTATTCACCTTTTCAATGGAATCTAAGAATATCACTACAGCTCTATTCATCCTTGAGGCTGATTTGATGCTATCATACCCAACGATAGCACCCACTGCTAGGCTACATTCTTCCACCAAACACTCGGTTTCTCTTTACTCCATGCCACCAACTAACTTTTTCCAATCCCAAACCCTCTCGAGTCGCCATTGCAAACAGCCTCACCCGCTGGTTGTGCCCTCGAGAAAAACAACCTCAAAAGATCATACCACCCCTATACGTGTTTAGTGAGAGTGAAACAAAATAACCTTAAAACAACTTAACTAATCAATATATATATATATATATATGTATACACACACTTAAAACACCGAAACCCAATAGAGTGAAGAAAATTCCAGCCTCTCTCACAATCGCTCCTGCTTCCCGATTCACTCCCAGCATGCACTCCGATGAGAGAGCGAGAGAGAGAGAGAGAAAAAGAGAGAAAGAAAGAAAGAGAGAGAGAGAGCAAGAGAGAGAGAGAGAGAGAGAGAGAAAGATAGAGAAAGAGAGAGAGAAAGAAAGAGAGAGAGAGAGAGAGAGATAGAGAAAGAGAGAAAGAGAGAGAGAGATAGAGAAAGAGAGAGAGAGAAAGACAGAGAGAGAGAGAGAGAGAGAGAGAGAGAGAGAGAGAGAGAGACAGAGAGAGAGAGAGAGAGAGAGAGAGAAGTGGGATATAATATTTATATTCAAATGAGAATGAAAATGGCAGTATAAACACACAAAATGGGGGACAAGACAACACAGCTAAACTCAAGACAACACAGCTAAACAGTGGAGACTACCTGACCACTGTGACTGACCCAACATTAAGGAAAGCTTTGACTATGTACAAACTCAGTGAGCATAGCCTTGCTATTGAGAGAGGCCACCGTAGGCAGACCTGGCTCTCAAGAGAAGACAAAATAAGGTGGAAGCTGAGTTGCACTTCCTAACCTCCTGACAAGTGTATGACCATATTAGAGACACATATTTCCCTCAAATATTTTGAAAACAAATCCAATTTTGATAAACTCCCATATCTATTGGGTGAAACACCACAGTGCGCAATCACAGCAGCAAGATTTGTGACCTGTTGCCACAAGAAAATAGCAACCAGTGAAGAACAAACACCATTGTAAATACAACCTATATTTATGTTTATTTATTTTCCCTAGTAGGCAATGTGCCCAGCTAACCTGCCTACTAGTAAAGTGTTGTATTTTCCAATATCACATGGCTGTCTGCCTACTAGTAAAGTGTTGTATTTTCCAATATAACATGGCTGTCTGTCTACTAGTAAAGTGTTGTCTTTTCCAATATAACATGGCTGTCTGCCTACTAGTAAAGTGTTGTATTTTCCAATATCACATGGCTGTCTGCCTACTAGTAAAGTGTTGTATTTTCCAATATAACATGGCTGTCTGCCTACTAGTAAAGTGTTGTATTTTCCAATATCACATGGCTGTCTGCCTACTAGTAAAGTGTTGTATTTTCCAATATAACATGGCTGTCTGCCTACTAGTAAAGTGTTGTATTTTCCAATATCACATGGCTGTCTGCCTACTAGTAAAGTGTTGTATTTTCCAATATCACATGGCTGTCTGTCTACTAGTAAAGTGTTGTATTTTCCAATATCACATGGCTGTCTGTCTACTAGTAAAGTGTTGTATTTTCCAATATCACATGGCTGTCTGTCTACTAGTAAAGTGTTGTATTTTCCAATATCACATGGCTGTCTGCCTACTAGTAAAGTGTTGTATTTTCCAATATCACATGGCTGTCTGTCTACTAGTAAAGTGTTGTATTTTCCAATATCACATGGCTGTCTGTCTACTAGTAAAGTGTTGTATTTTCCAATATAACATGGCTGTCTGCCTACTAGTAAAGTGTTGTATTTTCCAATATCACATGGCTGTCTGCCTACTAGTAAAGTGTTGTATTTTCCAATATCACATGGCTGTCTGTCTACTAGTAAAGTGTTGTATTTTCCAATATCACATGGCTGTCTGTCTACTAGTAAAGTGTTGTATTTTCCAATATCACATGGCTGTCTGTCTACTAGTAAAGTGTTGTCATTTCCAATATCACATGGCTGTCTGTCTACTAGTAAAGTGTTGTATTTTCCAATATCACATGGCTGTCTGTCTACTAGTAAAGTGTTGTATTTTCCAATATCACATGGCTGTCTGCCTACTAGTAAAGTGTTGTATTTTCCAATATCACATGGCTGTCTGCCTACTAGTAAAGTGTTGTATTTTCCAATATCACATGGCTGTCTGCCTACTAGTAAAGTGTTGTATTTTCCAATATCACATGGCTGTCTGCCTACTAGTAAAGTGTTGTATTTTCCAATATAACATGGCTGTCTGTCTACTAGTAAAGTGTTGTATTTTCCAATATCACATGGCTGTCTGTCTACTAGTAAAGTGTTGTATTTTCCAATATCACATGGCTGTCTGCCTACTAGTAAAGTGTTGTATTTTCCAATATCACATGGCTGTCTGCCTACTAGTAAAGTGTTGTCTTTTCCAATATAACATGGCTGTCTGCCTACTAGTAAAGTGTTGTCATTTCCAATAGCACATGGCTGTCTGCCTACTAGTAAAGTGTTGTCATTTCCAATATCACATGGCTGTCTGCCTACTAGTAAAGTGTTGTATTTTCCAATATCACATGGCTGTCTGCCTACTAGTAAAGTGTTGTCTTTTCCAATATCACATGGCTGTCTGCCTACTAGTAAAGTGTTGTATTTTCCAATATCACATGGCTGTCTGCCTACTAGTAAAGTGTTGTCATTTCCAATATCACATGGCTGTCTGCCTACTAGTAAAGTGTTGTATTTTCCAATATCACATGGCTGTCTGTCTACTAGTAAAGTGTTGTATTTTCCAATATCACATGGCTGTCTGCCTACTAGTAAAGTGTTGTATTTTCCAATATCACATGGCTGTCTGCCTACTAGTAAAGTGTTGTCTTTTCCAATATAACATGGCTGTCTGTCTACTAGTAAAGTGTTGTATTTTCCAATATAACATGGCTGTCTGCCTACTAGTAAAGTGTTGTATTTTCCAATATAACATGGCTGTCTGTCTACTAGTAAAGTGTTGTATTTTCCAATATCACATGGCTGTCTGCCTACTAGTAAAGTGTTGTATTTTCCAATATCACATGGCTGTCTGCCTACTAGTAAAGTGTTGTCTTTTCCAATATAACATGGCTGTCTGTCTACTAGTAAAGTGTTGTATTTTCCAATATAACATGGCTGTCTGCCTACTAGTAAAGTGTTGTATTTTCCCAATATAACATGGCTGTCTGTCTACTAGTAAAGTGTTGTATTTTCCAATATAACATGGCTGTCTGCCTACTAGTAAAGTGTTGTATTTTCCAATATAACATGGCTGTCTGTCTACTAGTAAAGTGTTGTATTTTCCAATATCACATGGCTGTCTGCCTACTAGTAAAGTGTTGTATTTTCCAATATAACATGGCTGTCTGTCTACTAGTAAAGTGTTGTATTTTCCAATATCACATGGCTGTCTGCCTACTAGTAAAGTGTTGTATTTTCCAATATCACATGGCTGTCTGTCTACTAGTAAAGTGTTGTATTTTCCAATATCACATGGCTGTCTGCCTACTAGTAAAGTGTTGTCTTTTCCAATATCACATGGCTGTCTGCCTACTAGTAAAGTGTTGTCATTTCCAATATAACATGGCTGTCTGCCTACTAGTAAAGTGTTGTCATTTCCAATATAACATGGCTGTCTGCCTACTAGTAAAGTGTTGTCTTTTCCAATATCACATGGCTGTCTGTCTACTAGTAAAGTGTTGTCATTTCCAATATCACATGGCTGTCTGTCTACTAGTAAAGTGTTGTATTTTCCAATATAACATGGCTGTCTGCCTACTAGTAAAGTGTTGTATTTTCCAATAGCACATGGCTGTCTGCCTACTAGTAAAGTGTTGTCATTTCCAATATCACATGGCTGTCTGCCTACTAGTAAAGTGTTGTATTTTCCAATAGCACATGGCTGATCTCTGACCCTAACAGAGCAGCATGAAACAAGTCTGTAGATAGTAGGTCAATACTAGACTGAATAACTCAGCCTACACTATATATTTTATTTATTTAACCTTTATTTAACTAGGCAAGTCAGTTAAGAACAAATTCTTATTTACAATGACGGCCTACATCGGCCAAACCCGGACTACGCTGGACCAATTTTGCGCCGCCCTATGGGACTCCCAATCACGACTCCTGTGATACAGCCTGGAATCGTAGTGATTATAACTAAGCCTACGCTATGGCTCTGTTCTACAGTCGGTAGCTGTTTGGTTATAAATGCTTTATTGTGGTCCTCTGTAGCTCAATTGGTAGAGCACGGCGCTTGTAACGCCAGGGTAGTGGGTTCGATCCCCGGGACCACCCATTCGTAAAAATGTATCACACATGACTGTAAATCGCTTTATTATTGATTAGTTACATTAGAAATTGAATAGATCTGTTCTGCAAAGTGACGCTTTAGCCATCTTCTTTGATGTAGTGTTTTTAGATTATGTTGGTGTGAAAACATACATCTGTTTATCAATCAGTGTTTATTTCCACACTGCCAGTCAGTTGATAGATTAATGTAATTGATTATTGATCAGCCAGAGTTCACTAGTTCACTCACCAGGAAATGAATGCAAACCAGATGTACAGCATGTGTTTGTGTGAACTCTCTCTCTCTCTCTCTCTCTCTCTCTCTCTCTCTCTCTCTCTCTCTCCCTCTCTCTCTCTCTCTCTCTCTCTCTCTCTCTCTCTCTCTCTCTCTCTCTCTCTCTCTCTCTCTCTCTCTCTCTCTCTCTCTCTCTCTCTCTCTCTCTCTCTCTCTCTCTCTCTCTCTCTCTCTCTCTCTCTCTCTCTCCCTCTCTCTCTCTCTCTCTCTCTCTCTCTCTCTCTCTCTCTCTCTCTCTCTTTTTATTATTCTGTAATGTTTTGATAACCCTCCCCCGGTATCCTCTCATGCCAGAGTCTCCGGAAACCTGCTGCATGAGACGCACTGACAGACGGACCTACAGACCAGGCGCAGTGCAAGTTTGGAATTGATGCGCTAAAGACTCTGAGGCTCGCCAGTGATACACCCGGGAAACCGCAAGAGATGCACCTTTCTAAACAGGAGGGAGACCGGGGACATATAATGGTTACGGTCCAGGTTACACCATAGAAAGGAAGCATTCTATGATCCTGTAAACCAAACCAGGAGGACATCGCAACTCCCGTAGCAGCTGAAGAGCGGCGACAAAAAGTGAATTCTTCGCTTGGGAAGGGAGCAGGCTACGGTTTGGAACACATTTTGTCTTTCTGAGGAAATTCACTATCTGGTTTGACTGAGGACGTAGGTTCAATGAGAGGAGAAGTTCTATGAGTCTTTCTATGATGGAGTTGGGGATTAAACAGCTGTTGCTGTGTTGGAGCTGTTCAGAAGGAAGAGCTGACTATTATGAAGACAGGTAATATGATCAAACTAGAGTTGACACCCTATTCTCTATAGCAGGGTTTCCCAAACTTGGTCCCGGGGCCCCCTCCTGGGTACACGTTTTGGTTTTTTCACTAGCACTACACAGCTGATTCAAATAACCAACCAAGCTTTGACAGCTTTGAGAGATTTAATACTTTCTGAGAAGTAGCTATTATTTACTATTTTACACCTGGGGTTACCATGCATAACTTTAACCCTGGGGTTACCATGCATAACTTTAACCCTGGGGTTACTATGCATAACTTTACCCCTGGGGTTACTATACATAACTTTAACCCTGGGGTTACTATACATAACTTTAACCCATTGTATATTTACCCCTGGGGTTACTATACATAACTTTAACCCATTGTATTTCTCCAAAATTAAAATAGTGCAGGCATTTACATATAAACTCCAGTTGTACTTTATCAAAATCATTTTCAAAGTCTGCTATGAATAGCAGGCCTGGTTTCCCTGATTTTTCATAGTGTTCTATTGTTTCCAATACTTGCCTTATATTATCTCCAATGTATCTTCCATGTAAAAAAAACCTGTCTGATTAGGATGAATAATATCCGACATTACCTTTTTAATTCTAAGCGCTATGCATTTAGCGTTTCTTTTTTGCCTCCAATTTTTTTAATGGACTGGATCTTTATATTTACCACTTGAATCCTGTTTCAGTAATAATTAAATCAGACCTTCTTGTTGAGTGGTTTTTTATAAACATGCTAATACAGTGCATTGGGAAAGTTTTCAGACCCCTTGACTTTTTCCAAATTTAGCCACGTTACAGCCTTATTCTAAAATTGATTAAATCGTTTTTCCCCCTCATCAATCACCACACACAATACCCCATAAGGACAAATAAAAAACTAGTATTTTGAAATGTTTGCATAAAAACAAAAAACTAAAAAAATATTGAATTTACATAAGTATTCAGACCCTCTACTCAGCACTTTGTTGAAGCACCTTTGGCAGCGATTACAGCATTGAGTCTTCTTGGGTATGACGCTACAAGCTTGGCACCCCTGTACTTGGGGAGTTTCTCCCATTCTTCTCTGCAGATCCTCTCAAGCTCTGTCAGGTTGGATGAGGAGCGTCGCTGCACAGCTATTTTAAGGTCTCTCCAGAGATGTTCGATCTGGTTCAAGTCCGGGCTCTGACTGGGTCACTCAATGACATTCGGAGACTTGTCTCGAAGCCACTCCTGAATTGTATTTGCTGTGTGCTTAGGGTCGTTGTCCTGTTGGAAGGTGAACCTTCTCCCCCAGTCTGAGGTCCTGAGCGCTCTGGAGCAGGTTTTCATCAAGGATCTCTTTGTACTTTTCTCCGTTCATCTTTCCCTCGATCCTGACTAGTCTCCCAGTCCCTGCCGCTGAAAAACATCCCCACAGCATGATGCTGCCACCACCATGCTTCACCGTAGGGATGGTGCCAGGTTTCCTCCAGAAATGACTCTTGGCATTCAGGCCAAAGAGTTCAATCTTGGTTTCATCAGACCAGACAATCTTGTTACTCATGGTTTGAGAGTCTTTAGGTGCCTTTTGGACAAACTCCAAGCGGGCTGTCATGTGCCTTTTACTGAGGAGTGGCTTCCATCTGGCCACTCTTCCATAAAGGTCTGATTGGTGGAGTGCTGCAGAGATGGTTGTCCTTCTGGAAGGTTATCTTATCTCCACAGAGGAACTCTGGAGCTCTGTCAGAGTGACCATCGGGTTCTTGGTCACCTCCCTGACCAAGGCCCTTCTCCCCCGATTGCTCCGTTTGGCTGGGCAGCCAGCTCTAGGAAGAGTCTTGGTGGTTCCAAACTTATTCCATTTAAGAATGATGGAGGCCACTGTGTTCTTGGGGACCTTCAATGCTGCAGACATTTGTTGGTACCCTTCACCAGATCTGTGCCTCGACACAATCCGATCTCGGAGCTCTACGGACAATTCCTTCGACCTCATGGCTTGGTTTTTGCTCTGACATGCACTGTCCACTGTGGGACCTTGTATAGACAGGTGTGTGCCTTTCCAAATCATGTCCAATCAATTGAATTTACCACAGGTGGACTCCAATCAAGTTGTAGAAACATCTCAAGGATGATCAATGGAAACAGGATGCAACTGAGCTCAATTTCGAGTCTCATAGCAAAGGGTCTGAACTACATATTTCTGATTAGCAAAAATTTCTAAAACTCTGTTTGCACTTTGTCATTATGGGGTTTTGTGTGTAGATTGATGAGGACATTTTTTTATTTCATCAATTTTAGAATAAGGCTGTAACGTAACTAAATGTGGAGAAAGTCAAGGGGTCTGAATACTTTCCGAATGCACTGTATCTACTTCCTCTATTACTGTCGTCATCCAGTGTGTATGTGTCAGGACAGACGCTGTTTTTTGTCTGATTATAGCTCACACACACACACAGACACACAGACACACACACATGCACACACACAGACACACACTCACACACACACAGACACACACACACACACACCAAACACACACACCAAACACATACATACAGACACACACACACACACACACACACACACACACACTGCAACCTCAAACATCAGGTAAACACACACACACTCATCACCTGACCCAAATACCATACTAAAGATGGCAGGAGGTTTTGTTGCCTTTGGTACAGTAATAATTCATTTTAACACCAAATTCCAAATGCT
>CM072256.1:749504-772004 GCA_036851935.1 Coregonus suidteri | reverse complement strand
CACTGTAGAGAGCAGGGTTGGAGAGTGTTAGTAACAGATCACACTGTGGAGAGCAGGGTTGGAGAGTGTTAGTAACAGATCACACTGTGGAGAGCAGGGTTGGAGAGTGTTAGTAACAGATCACACTGTGGAGAGCAGGGTTGGAGAGTGTTAGTAACAGATCACACTGTGGAGAGCAGGGTTGGAGAGTGTTAGTAACAGATATACATCACACTGTAGAGAGCAGGGTTGGAGAGTGTTAGTAACAGATACACATCACACTGTAGGGAGCAGGGTTGGAGAGTGTTAGTAACAGATCACACTGTGGAGAGCAGGGTTGGAGAGTGTTAGTAAACAGATCACACTGTGGGAGAGCAGGGTTGGAGAGTGTTAGTAACAGATATACATCACACTGTGGAGAGCAGGGTTGGAGAGTGTTAGTAACAGATCACACTGTAGGGAGCAGGGTTGGAGAGTGTTAGTAACAGATCACACTGTGGAGAGCAGGGTTGGAGAGTGTTAGTAACAGATATACATCACACTGTGGAGAGCAGGGTTGGAGAGTGTTAGTAACAGATCACACTGTGGAGAGCAGGGTTGGAGAGTGTTAGTAACAGATCACACTGTAGGGAGCAGGGTTGGAGAGTGTTAGTAACAGATACACTGTAGAGAGCAGGGTTGGAGAGTGTTAGTAACAGATACACACTGTAGGGAGCAGGGTTGGAGAGTGTTAGTAACAGATCACACTGTGGAGAGCAGGGTTGGAGAGTGTTAGTAACAGATATACATCACACTGTGGAGAGCAGGGTTGGAGAGTGTTAGTAACAGATCACACTGTGGAGAGCAGGGTTGGAGAGTGTTAGTAACAGATCACACTGTGGAGAGCAGGGTTGGAGAGTGTTAGTAACAGATCACACTGTGGAGAGCAGGGTTGGAGAGTGTTAGTAACAGATATACATCACACTGTAGAGAGCAGGGTTGGAGAGTGTTAGTAACAGATACACATCACACTGTAGGGAGCAGGGTTGGAGAGTGTTAGTAACAGATACACATCACACTGTAGAGAGCAGGGTTGGAGAGTGTTAGTAACAGATCACACTGTGGAGAGCAGGGTTGGAGAGTGTTAGTAACAGATCACACTGTGGAGAGCAGGGTTGGAGAGTGTTAGTAACAGATCACACTGTGGAGAGCAGGGTTGGAGAGTGTTGGTAACAGATCACACTGTGGAGAGCAGGGTTGGAGAGTGTTAGTAACAGATACACACTGTAGGGAGCAGGGTTGGAGAGTGTTAGTAACAGATCACACTGTGGAGAGCAGGGTTGGAGAGTGTTAGTAACAGATCACACTGTGGAGAGCAGGGTTGGAGAGTGTTAGTAACAGATACACACTGTAGGGAGCAGGGTTGGAGAGTGTTAGTAACAGATCACACTGTGGAGAGCAGGGTTGGAGAGTGTTAGTAACAGATATACATCACACTGTGGAGAGCAGGGTTGGAGAGTGTTAGTAACAGATCACACTGTAGGGAGCAGGGTTGGAGAGTGTTAGTAACAGATCACATCACTGTGGAGAGCAGGGTGGAGAGTGTTAGTAACAGATACACTGTGGACACTGTAGAGAGCAGGGTTGGAGAGAGTTAGTAACAGATATACATCACACTGTAGAGAGCAGGGTTGGAGAGTGTTAGAAAGAGATATACATCACACTGTAGAGAGCAGGGTTGGAGAGTGTTAGTAACAGATATACATCACACTGTGGAGAGCAGGGTTGGAGAGTGTTAGTAACAGATATACATCACACTGTAGAGAGCAGGGTTGGAGAGTGTTAGTAACAGATATACATCACACTGTGGAGAGCAGGGTTGGAGAGTGTTAGTAACAGATCACACTGTAGGGAGCAGGGTTGGAGAGTGTTAGTAACAGATACACATCACACTGTAGGGAGCAGGGTTGGAGAGTGTTAGTAACAGATACACATCACACTGTAGAGAGCAGGGTTGGAGAGTGTTAGTAACAGATCACACTGTGGAGAGCAGGGTTGGAGAGTGTTAGTAACAGATACACATCACACTGTAGAGAGCAGGGTTGGAGAGTGTTAGTAACAGATCACACTGTGGAGAGCAGGGTTGGAGAGTGTTAGTAACAGATATACATCACACTGTAGAGAGCAGGGTTGGAGAGTGTTAGTAACAGATACACACTGTAGGGAGCAGGGTTGGAGAGTGTTAGTAACAGATCACACTGTAGGGAGCAGGGTTGGAGAGTGTTAGTAACAGATCACACTGTGGAGAGCAGGGTTGGAGAGTGTTAGTAACAGATACACATCACACTGTAGGGAGCAGGGTTGGAGAGTGTTAGTAACAGATACACATCACACTGTAGAGAGCAGGGTTGGAGAGTGTTAGTAACAGATCACACTGTGGAGAGCAGGGTTGGAGAGTTAGTTAGTAACAGATCACACTGTGGAGAGCAGGGTTGGAGAGTGTTAGTAACAGATCACACTGTGGAGAGCAGGGTTGGAGAGTGTTAGTAACAGATCACACTGTGGAGAGCAGGGGTTGGAGAGTGTTAGTAACAGATCACACTGTGCAGAGCAGGGTTGGAGAGTGTTAGTAACAGATCACACTGTGGAGAGCAGGGTTGGAGAGTGTTAGTAACAGATCACACTGTGGAGAGCAGGGTTGGAGAGTGTTAGTAACAGATCACACTGTGGAGAGCAGGGTTGGAGAGTGTTAGTAACAGATATACATCACACTAAGGGAGCAGGGTTGGAGAGTGTTAGTAACAGATCACACTGTGGAGAGCAGGGTTGGAGAGTGTTAGTAACAGATACACATCACACTGTGGAGAGCAGGGTTGGAGAGTGTTAGTAACAGATATACATCACACTGTAGAGAGCAGGGTTGGAGAGTGTTAGTAACAGATCACACTGTGGAGAGCAGGGTTGGAGAGTGTTAGTAAACAGATCACACTGTGGAGAGCAGGGTGGGAGAGTGTTAGTAAACAGATATACATCACACTGTAGAGAGCAGGGTTGGAGAGTGTTAGTAACAGATATACATCACACTGTGGAGAGCAGGGTTGGAGAGTGTTAGTAACAGATATACATCACACTGTGGAGAGCAGGGTTGGAGAGTGTTAGTAACAGATATACATCACACTGTGGAGAGCAGGGTTGGAGAGTGTTAGTAACAGATCACACTGTAGGGAGCAGGGTTGGAGAGTGTTAGTAACAGATCACACTGTGGAGAGCAGGGTTGGAGAGTGTTAGTAACAGATCACACTGTGGAGAGCAGGGTTGGAGAGTGTTAGTAACAGATCACACTGTGGAGAGCAGGGTTGGAGAGTGTTAGTAACAGATCACACTGTGGAGAGCAGGGTTGGAGAGTGTTTAGTAACAGATCACACTGTGGAGAGCAGGGTTGGAGAGTGTTAGTAACAGATACACTGTAGAGAGCAGGGTTGGAGAGTGTTAGTAACAGATACACATCACACTGTAGAGAGCAGGGTTGGAGAGTGTTAGTAACAGATCACACTGTGGAGAGCAGGGTTGGAGAGTGTTAGTAACAGATCACACTGTGGAGAGCAGGGTTGGAGAGTGTTAGTAACAGATCACACTGTGGAGAGCAGGGTTGGAGAGTGTTAGTAACAGATCACACTGTGGAGAGCAGGGTTGGAGAGTGTTAGTAACAGATCACACTGTGGAGAGCAGGGTTGGAGAGTGTTAGTAACAGATCACACTGTGGAGAGCAGGGTTGGAGAGTGTTAGTAACAGATCACACTGTGGAGAGCAGGGTTGGAGAGTGTTAGTAACAGATACACTGTAGAGAGCAGGGTTGGAGAGTGTTAGTAACAGATACACATCACACTGTAGGGAGCAGGGTTGGAGAGTGTTAGTAACAGATACACTGTAGGGAGCAGGGTTGGAGAGTGTTAGTAACAGATCACACTGTGGAGAGCAGGGTTGGAGAGTGTTAGTAACAGATCACACTGTGGAGAGCAGGGTTGGAGAGTGTTAGTAACAGATACACACTGTAGAGAGCAGGGTTGGAGAGTGTTAGTAACAGATACACACTGTAGAGAGCAGGGTTGGAGAGTGTTAGTAACAGATCACACTGTGGAGAGCAGGGTTGGAGAGTGTTAGTAACAGATACACACTGTAGAGAGCAGGGTTGGAGAGTGTTAGTAACAGATACACACTGTAGAGAGCAGGGTTGGAGAGTGTTAGTAACAGATCACACTGTGCAGAGCAGGGTTGGATAGTGTTGGTAACAGATCACACTGTGGAGAGCAGGGTTGGAGAGTGTTAGTAACAGATCACACTGTGGAGAGCAGGGTTGGAGAGTGTTAGTAACAGATCACACTGTGGAGAGCAGGGTTGGAGAGTGTTAGTAACAGATCACACTGTGGAGAGCAGGGTTGGAGAGTGTTAGTAACAGATCACACTGTGGAGAGCAGGGTTGGAGAGTGTTAGTTACAGATCACACTGTGGAGAGCAGGGTTGGAGAGTGTTGGTAACAGGTCACACTGTAGAGAGCAGGGTTGGAGAGTGTTGGTAACAGATACACATCACACTGTAGAGAGCAGGGTTGGAGAGTGTTTATGTAACAGATCACACTGTGGAGAGCAGGGTTGGAGAGTGTTAGTAACAGATACACACTGTAGGGAGCAGGGTTGGAGAGTGTTAGTAACAGATATACATCACACTGTAGAGAGCAGGGTTGGAGAGTGTTAGTAACAGATCACACTGTGGAGAGCAGGGTTGGAGAGTGTTAGTAACAGATATACATCACACTGTAGAGAGCAGGGTTGGAGAGTGTTGGTAACAGATGGAGCACACTGTGTTGGTAGAGAGCAGGTTGGAGAGTGTTAGTAACAGATACACTGTGGAGAGCAGGGTTGGAGAGTGTTAGTAACAGATACACTGGGAGAGCAGGGTTGGAGAGTGTTGGTAACAGGTCACACTGTAGAGAGCAGGGTTGGAGAGTGTTAGTAACAGATACACTGTGGAGAGCAGGGTTGGAGAGTGTTAGTAACAGATACACTGTGGAGAGCAGGGTTGGAGAGTGTTAGTAACAGATACACTGTAGAGAGCAGGGTTGGGAGAGTGTTAGTAACAGATCACACTGTGGAGAGCAGGGTTGGAGAGTGTTAGTAACAGATACACTGTGGAGAGCAGGGTTGGAGAGTGTTAGTAACAGATACACTGTAGAGAGCAGGGTTGGAGAGTGTTAGTAACAGATACACTGTGGAGAGCAGGGTTGGAGAGTGTTAGTAACAGATACACATCACACTGTAGAGAGCAGGGTTGGAGAGTGTTGGTAACAGATCACACTGTGGAGAGCAGGGTTGGAGAGTGTTAGTAACAGATCACACTGTGGAGAGCAGGGTTGGAGAGTGTTAGTAACAGATACACTGTGGAGAGCAGGGTTGGAGAGTGTTGGTAACATGTCACACTGTAGAGAGCAGGGTTGGAGAGTGTTAGTAACAGATACACTGTGGAGAGCAGGGTTGGAGAGTGTTAGTAACAGATACACTGTAGAGAGCAGGGTTGGAGAGTGTTAGTAACAGATCACACTGTGGAGAGCAGGGTTGGAGAGTGTTAGTAACAGATACACTGTGGAGAGCAGGGTTGGAGAGTGTTAGTAACAGATACACTGTAGAGAGCAGGGTTGGAGAGTGTTAGTTACAGATACACTGTGGAGAGCAGGGTTGGAGAGTGTTAGTAACAGATACACATCACACTGTAGAGAGCAGGGTTGGAGAGTGTTGGTAACAGATCACACTGTGGAGAGCAGGGTTGGAGAGTGTTAGTAACAGATCACACTGTGGAGAGCAGGGTTGGAGAGTGTTAGTAACAGATCACACTGTGGAGAGCAGGGTTGGAGAGTGTTAGTAACAGATACACATCACACTGTAGAGAGCAGGGTTGGAGAGTGTTGGTAACAGATCACACTGTGGAGAGCAGGGTTGGAGAGTGTTAGTAACAGATACACATCACACTGTAGAGAGCAGGGTTGGAGAGTGTTGGTAACAGATCACACTGTGGAGAGCAGGGTTGGAGAGTGTTAGTAAACAGATCACACTGTGGAGAGCAGGTTTGGAGAGTGTTAGTAACAGATAATCATCACACTGTGGAGAGCAGGGTTGGAGAGTGTTAGTAACAGACAGATCACACTGTGGAGAGCAGGGTTGGAGAGTGTTAGTAACAGATACACATCACACTGTGGAGAGCAGGGTTGGAGAGTGTTAGTAACAGATAATCATCACACTGTGGAGAGCAGGGTTGGAGAGTGTTAGTAACAGATCACACTGTGGAGAGCAGTGTTGGAGAGTGTTAGTAACAGATATACATCACACTGTAGAGAGCAGGGTTGGAGAGTGTTAGTAACAGATAATCATCACACTGTGGAGAGCAGGGTTGGAGAGTGTTAGTAACAGATACACATCACACTGTAGAGAGCAGGGTAGGAGAGTGTTAGTAACAGATCACACTGTGGAGAGCAGGGTTGGAGAGTGTTAGTAACAGATACACATCACACTGTAGGGAGCAGGGTTGGAGAGTGTTAGTAACAGATCACACTGTGGAGAGCAGGGTTGGAGAGTGTTAGTAACAGATATACATCACACTGTAGAGAGCAGGGTTGGAGAGTGTTAGTAACAGATCACACTGTGGATAGCAGGGTTGGAGAGTGTTAGTAACAGATACACATCACACTGTAGGGAGCAGGGTTGGAGAGTGTTAGTAACAGATATACATCACACTGTAGAGAGCAGGGTTGGAGAGTGTTAGTAACAGATCACACTGTGGAGAGCAGGGTTGGAGAGTGTTAGTAACAGATCACACTGTGGAGAGCAGGGTTGGAGAGGGTTAGTAACAGATCACACTGTGGAGAGCAGGGTTGGAGAGTGTTAGTAACAGATACACATCACATTGTAGGGAGCAGGGTTGGAGAGTGTTAGTAACAGATATACGTCACACTGTAGAGAGCAGGGTGGAGAGTGTTAGTAAAACAGATATACATCACACTGTAGAGAGCAGGGTGGAGAGTGTTAGTAACAGATCACACTGTGGAGAGCAGGGTTGGAGAGTGTTAGTAACAGATCACACTGTGGAGAGCAGGGTTGGAGAGTGTTAGTAACAGATCACACTGTGGAGAGCAGGGTTGGAGAGTGTTAGTAACAGATACACATCACACTGTGGAGAGCAGGGTTGGAGAGTGTTAGTAACAGATCACACTGTGGAGAGCAGGGTTGGAGAGTGTTAGTAACAGATAATCATCACACTGTGGAGAGCAGGGTTGGAGAGTGTTAGTAACAGATCACACTGTGGAGAGCAGGGTTGGAGAGTGTTAGTAACAGATACACATCACACTGTGGAGAGCAGGGTTGGAGAGTGTTAGTAACAGATCACACTGTGGAGAGCAGGGTTGGAGAGTGTTAGTAACAGATACACATCACATTGTAGGGAGCAGGGTTGGAGAGTGTTGGTAACAGATACACATCACACTGTAGAGAGCAGGGTTGGAGAGTGTTAGTAACAGATACACATCACACTGTGGAGAGCAGGGTTGGAGAGTGTTAGTAACAGATCACACTGTGGAGAGCAGGGTTGGAGAGTGTTAGTAACAGATACACATCACACTGTGGAGAGCAGGGTTGGAGAGTGTTAGTAACAGATCACACTGTGGAGAGCAGGGTTGGAGAGTGTTGGTAACAGATACACGCACACACACACACACAGTACACACACTTACCCTTGTGTTCTGTGCTGTGATAGGTTCTGCTGAAAGGAGAGAGGAGGCGTGGCCACAGAGGAGAGATCAGATTGGACGACCTCAGGCTGAGGCGAGGAGCCTGCAAAGAGGAGAGACTCGAACACACACACACACACCTAAATACACACACATACCCCTAAATACTGTGGGTTTTCACCCAGTAGATAAGGGAGTTTATTAAAATTGGATTTGTTTTCAAATTCTTTGTGGATCTGTGTAATCTGAGAGAAAATATGTGTCTCTAATATGGTCATACATTTGGCAGGAGTTTAGGAAGTGCAGCTCAGTTTCCACCTCATTTTGTGGGCAGTGTGCACATAGCCTGTCTTCTCTTGAGAGCCATGTCTGCCTACAGCGGCCTCTTTCAATAGCAAGGTTATGCTCACTGAGTCTGTACATAGTCAAAGCTTTCCTTAAGTTTGGGTCAGTCACAGTGGTCAGGTATTCTGCCACTGTGTACTCTCTGTTTAGGGCCAAATAGCATTCTAGTTTGCTCTGTTTTTTTGTTGATTCTTTCCAATGTGTCAAGTAATTCTCTTTTTGTTTTCTCAAGATTTGGTTGGGACTAATTGTGTTGCTCTGTGGGGTCTGTTTGTGTTTGTGAACAGAGCCCCAGGACCAGCTTACTTAGGTGACTCTTCTCCAGGTTCATCTCTCTGTAGGTGATGGCTTTGTTATGGAAGGTTTGGGAATCGCTTCCTTTTAAGTGGTTATAGAATTTAACGGCTCTTTTTCTGGATTTGGATAATTAGTGGGTATCGGCCTAATTCAGCTCAACATGCATTATTTGTTTTATGTTGTACACAGAGGATATTTTAGCAGAATTTAGTAATTTGACTGACGTTTTACAGTTAGAACCCAGTGTTAGGATCTCATTTCTGGTACAATAATCCAGACGGACTCCAAGAAAACTCAAGCTAGATTTATTCACCACACAGGTCACAGGTCACATACAGGTCACAGGTCACATACAGGTCACAGGTCACATACAGGTCACAGGTCACATACAGGTCACAGGTCACATACAGGTCACAGGTCACATACAGGTCATGATCAGGAGGAACTATCAGTCTCTGTTGATGGGCAGGAACTGAGTCTGATCCTCATGTTGGTGTTATCGTGTCCCAGCTTGTGTCCGGAACCTTCTCAACCCCTCCGTGCCTTTCCCAGGTCTTGAGTTATGGCGAGGACACATTCCTACAGTCTACTGCTATCCACTAGATAATTACACTTCTCATAAACAAAGAGCCTAAACCTAACACTCATTTTAATTTCCAAGAATATATAAAAACAGTATATTTATATTAAGAATAAAAGGATATAAAACAGTAAAGATATAGACAGTGTTATGGAACAGTTATAGAACCGTTATAGAACCGTTATAGAACCGTTATAGAACCGTTATAGAACCATTATAGAACCGTTATAGAACCGTTATAGAACCATTATAGAACCATTATAGAACCATTATAGAACCGTTATAGAACCGTCATAGAACCATTATAGAACCATTATAGAACCATTATAGAACCGTTATAGAACCATTATAGAACCGTTATAGAACCATTGTAGAACCATTATAGAACCGTTATAGAACCATTATAGAACCATTATAGAACCATTATAGAACCGTTATAGAACTGTTATAGAACCGTTATAGAACCGTTATAGAACCATTGTAGAACCGTTATAGAACCGTTATAGAACCGTTATAGAACCATTATAGAACCATTATAGAACCGTTATAGAACCGTTATAGAACCATTATAGAACCGTTATAGAACCGTTATAGAACCGTTATAGAACCATTATAGAACCGTTATAGAACCGTTATAGAACCATTGTAGAACCATTATAGAACCGTTATAGAACCATTATAGAACCATTATAGAACCATTATAGAACCGTTATAGAACCATTATAGAACCATTATAGAACCATTATAGAACCGTTATAGAACCATTATAGAACCATTATAGAACCATTATAGAACCGTTATAGAACCATTATAGAACCATTATAGAACCATTATAGAACCATTATAGAACTGTTATAGAACCGTTATAGAACCATTATAGAACCATTGTAGAACCATTATAGAACCGTTATAGAACCGTTATAGAACCATTATAGAACCATTATAGAACCGTTATAGAACCGTTATAGAACCATTATAGAACCGTTATAGAACCGTTATAGAACCGTTATAGAACCGTTATAGAACCATTATAGAACCGTTATAGAACCGTTATAGAACCGTTATAGAACCGTTATAGAGCCGTTATAGAACCGTTATAGAACCGTTATAGAACCGTTATAGAACCGTTATAGAACCGTTATAGAGCCGTTATAGAACCGTTATAGAACCGTTATAGAACCGTTATAGAACCGTTATAGAGCCGTTATATAACCATTATAGAACCGTTATAGAACCGTTATAGAACCATAAGTACAATTAAATCCTTATGGAGTCATTCTTGTCCTCGGGAGACAGGCCCCCCCTTTCCCTTTGCCCAAATACACATAGATGATTCCATTTAACCCATAACATGATCATTACTACCGCTAGGCTACTCATACAATTATAAACAGATTAAAAACGGGCTCAGGTCAGACAGTCTCCAACACCAGCTAGCACATAACGTTCTGAGAACCATATGTGTCTTAGAGTTTGTTGAGAGCGTGGTTTGTCCTTATGGTTATTTTCTGCATACAACCTTCCCATAACGTTTGCTACAGGTTTCCTCAATGTTCTAGTTAAAGTATTGTTCAGAGAATGTTAAAGGGAATGCACAGTGAAAACTGCATTTATATTTAATTCAATTAACATTTTGAACTAAAGTCTGAAACATCTTGAGCCAAAGATAAATACAAATTATAAATCCAATCACGTGACTTGAGTCTGAATCACTCGGTTTTGTTTTGCCTCAGGTGAGGTGACGTCAGCTCACCTACTCATTTTTAATACGCCCAGTGATATGCTTTGGATATACTTAATTCCCTGCCCTAATTTGAATGTGTACAGCGCAAAACCTGTCATTCCCTGCCATATCTTCAGATTCAGCAAGCGACAGCTCAGGTAGCTAGCTAGTTACCATTAAGCAAGAATGGCTGGCAATTTACTTCCCCAAAAAAAGGAAAATTTAAGGGAGAAGTGGGTAAATTTTGTTTCCCAAGCTCAGGATGACCCCATTTTGTGAAGAAGAGAATGCTGCTGCTGCAAAAAAGGATTATTCCATCCTAGGTAGCTAGCTAGCTATATAGTAAACAAAGGGGTTAATGCTAACCCACTGCATAAGCTTGTTACGTTGAAGCTGTGTGTGTGTGTGTGTGTGTGTGTGTGTGTGTGTGTGTGTGTGTGTGTGTGTGTGTGTGTGTGTGTGTGTGTGAGAGAGGAGTAGCTAGCGTACTATTCCAGGTTTGTTGTACTGAAGCCTGATGCAGTTCCAACACCTACAGTCCGAACAGCAAGCGTGGATCACCATGTACCGGTAAGTAACTAGCTAACATAGAAGAGCAGGGATTATCTAGCTAGCGTGGGACCCCGTATTATCGGCAACATTCAAACAGCGTTTAAGAAATACATTACCTTCAACAGTGTTATCTTGTGATCAAGCCATCAATGTTATTTGATTATTGGCGTCGTAAAAAATGTTAGCTAACGGGTTAGCAATTAGCAAGTTTGACATTTCAGTGGAAATACTACTATTATCAGCCTTTTGATAAGCGGTTTAGCAAAAAAATACGTCCCGTATTATCGGCATACGGCCCCCAGTTATTGGCCACCTTACTATTTTGTTCCATTACAAGATATATCAGTTTAATTTTGTTCAAAAAAAGAGACCCCAACCGCGTACCCCAAGTGTTTACTAGATAGTTGACTAGTTGGCTAGCCTTCTGGTAAAAAATAATGACTTGCCTGTCAACTTTACATTGCGTAGCCCGGTGCGCCCTCCTGTGGACGATTTAAAAAATGGTTCTTCTTCACCAACATATTCAGTGTTATAACCAAATAATGTCTCATCATTTGTTTTACAGATTCATCTTATGTTTTGAGAAAGTAGATAACAGTTGAATACTAAAAATATGAGTATTAATAATTTACATCAAATAAAACTTTAATTTCATTTATGTGCATTGACATAAACAATGAAAACACTGTTGGAGTTTGTTGCAGAGATGCACTTGGAAACTAAAGGAAGAAATACACAAGAGTGGTTCCATAAATATATATATTATATTTTAGACATTTATTTTTGTACAAATAAAGAATTTAATATGAACACAAACAAAACAAACAATTAAATCTCGACCTCCATCCATATATTGTCACAAAAATCCCAATAATATTCCAGCTCCACCGCTACCTCTGGATCCCACTGCACACACCTGCAGTGGAACCAGTGCTGGCAGAAGTCACAGCACAACCACGGCACCTCGGATCTACACTCCTGAGAGGAGCTTGCAGGCGGATCACGCTCCCCGCAGCGAGCACAGCAGGTGGTGTCTTCTTTTATAAAAAATTAAATAATAATACAAATTGATTAATATGGTTTTGCGAAATGTGAGAGAGAAAAACCAGATGATGAAGTACCTGAGAGCGGTGCCAAGGGTGGCGTGACCGACGTGACCGGTGGAGCTTTTCTCTTCCTTTTCTGTGCTGCAGTTTGAGAAAAAGTAATGTTAGACAGAGCATGTTTCATGAAAACCCTTTTCAACTTTTCTACGTCAATACCTCTGGCGGAAGCTGCAGAGGTTTTGGAGGAGGTGGAGATGACTTGGTGCTATGGACTGTAGATATGTAAAGAGATATATATTTTTTTTACACTCTTTTATAAAACAGATAACAAACAGTAATATGTTCGTAATTTAACATGTGTTTACCTGTGGAGGTGGCAGTATTCAAATTGCAGGGGGCCAGGGACACCAGACGAGGCTGCTATGGGGGTGTGACCAGGGGAGACGGAGGAGGCAGTTGGTCCAGAGGAGGCCGTGTTGGTGGTGACAGACAGGGGGGGTGGTGTGCATCGTGGTGGCGGTGGACAAAACCGCCGACGATGGCTTGGAGGAGCCGGTGTTTGTAACGGTGGGGTTGAGGGGCCGACGACGGTGTGGCCGGGAGAGTAGGCACATGGCCTTCTTCTGCAGCTGGGGACTCCGGCGGCTCCTACAGGTGTTGCACACTGGGAGGCACTGGCAGTGGTGATGCAGCTGTCAGGAGTGGTTCCAGCGGGGGTTTTAGCAGAGGCGATGGCGTCGATGGTCTCATCCATGGCAGCCCTCTCCTGTGCCCTCTGTGTTCTGAGGGCTGCCCGACGCTCTTTCTCCTCTGCCCCGGCCCTCTCCTTCTCACCCCTCTCCTGCCACTGGCGCGTGTATTCCTCCCCGGTGAGGCACGTGGCGACCACAGGGAGTCTTCTGTATCGGTCCAGCCGATACTTCAGGACAGTAAGGATGTGCCCCAGGTCCTTCGCTATCAGCCCCCCCTCTATTAGGGGGTGCTCTTCTAGAGCTAGGCCTGGGACTGGAGCAGGGGCTGAAACCCAGACTCATCGCAGTTATAGATTTGTCTGGGTTTCCCTCTCAACCCACTCTCCTCCAAGTGCTTCTCATAAGAAGCGAAGAAGGTGTCCATCGTCGGACGTGTGGCACACTCAGCTCTCCCCCTGTCCAGGGTGTCCGGCCTCCTCACGCGCAGGTTCTCGTGGCTCCTCCTGAACATTTCCCACCACCGCTTCCCCAGTGGCGGGATTGTTTCCCCTGGGTGCCGAAACCTACAATAGAATAGAATATATAAGTGTCCATCCAGGATGAAAATGTTTGTTTTGGCATCACCATACACATCCACATTTACATCACACACACTGAGAACAGTCAGTCCACCAATCTACATACATAAATACATAGAACACCAAATACCTGCGTATTTTGTCGGCGTATTTCATCAGCCTCTGTCTGGTGAAGGGGAACCCATGGCCGCTCAGCCTGTCCGCCAGGGTCTGCCGAGGTACACCATGCACCTTGGTAGATAAGAAAATAAAACTGTTACTAGCAGATAAAGTATGCAGCGTGTTCCACAAAATGTGTACATATATAACTTTTTTTGAAAATGCTCAAAACCTAACTTAACTTACGTAAATTGCACTGAAAATCGGTGGTCAGCTATAAGGGTGTATTTAGTCGCTAAACTTACCATTATTTTCCAGTCCACTTAAATGTTGAGGTCGAGGTGATTTAGTCCTCCAACCGCTAGAGAGTGTCCGATGTTAGGGGGTGTCCGATGTTGGGGGGTGTCCGATGTTAGGGGGTGTCCGAAGTTAGGGGGTGTCCGATGTTAGGGGGTGTCCGATGTTAGGGGGTGTCCGAAGTTAGGGGGTGTCCGATGTTAGGGGGTGTCCGAAGTTAGGGGGTGTCCGATGTTGGGGGGTGTCCGAAGTTAGGGGGAAAATTAGCTAACTAACGTTAGTAAAACATTTTGTCAATGTTGAGCTCTGATATTAACCACCGTATCCTTGTTTTCACTGAGCTAACATTAGCTTATCTATCTAACTAGCTAGCTGTTAGCCAAAACCACCGGATCCTTGTTTTCACTGAGCTAACATTAGCTTATCTATCTAGCTAGCTAGCTGTTAGCCAAAACCACTGTATCCATGTTTTCACTGAGCTAACATTAGCTTATCTATCTATCTAGCTAGCTAGCTGTTAGCCAAAACCACCGTATCCTTGTTTTCACTGAGCTAACATTAGCTTATCTATCTAGCTAGCTAGCTAGCTGTTAGCCAAAACCACCATATCCTTGTTTTCACTGAGCTAACATTAGCTTACCTATCTAGCTAGCTAGCTGTTAGCCAAAACCACCGTATCCTTGTTTTCACTGAGCTAACATTAGCTTATCTATCTAGCTAGCTAGCTGTTAGCCAAAACCACCGTATCCTTGTTTTCACTGAGCTAACATTAGCTTATCTATCTAGCTAGCTAGCTGTTAGCCAAAACCACTATATCCTTGTTTTCACTTTTACAATCAGATTTTTATGCATTTGTATTGGTGCATAAAATATCGAAATCCAATTATAAAGCATCTTCTTTTTTTAATCATAGGGCTATTAGCTGATGATAGAGATACACTATATGACCAAAAGTATGTGGACACCTGCTCGTCCAACATCTCATACCAAAATAATGGGCATTAATATGGAGTTGGTCCCCCCCCTTTGCTGCTATAACAGCCTCCACTCTTCTGGGAAGGCTTTCCACTAGATGTTGGAACATTGCTGCGGGGACTTGCTTCCATTCAGCCACAAGAGCATTAGTGAGGTTGGGCAGTGATGTTGGGCGATTAGGCCTGGCTCGCAGTCGGTGCTCCAATTCATACCAAAGGTGTTCGATGGGGTTGAGGTCAGGGCTCTGTGCAGGCCAGTCAAGTTCTTCCACACAGATCTCGACAACTAATTTCTGTATGGACCTCGCTTTGTGCACGGGGGCATTGTCATGCTGAAACAGGAAAGGGCCTTCCCAAACTGTTGTCACAAAGGTGGAAGCACAGAATGGTCTAGAATGTCATTTTATCCTGTAGCATTAAGACTTCCCTTCACTGGAACTATGGGGCCTAGCCCGAACAATGAAAAACAGCCCCAGACCATTATTCCTCCTCCACCAAACTTTACAGTAGGCACTATGCATTAGGGCAGGTAGCGTTCTCCTGGCATCCGCCAAACCCAGATTCGTCCATCAGACTGCCAGATGGTGAAGCGTGATTCATCACTCCAGACAACGCGTTTCCACTGGTCCAGAGTCCAATGGCGGTGAGCTTTACACCACTCCAGCCAATGCTTGGCATCACGCGTGGTGATCTTAGGCTTGTGTGCGGCTGCTCGGCCATGGAAACCCATTTCATGAAGCTCCCGACAAACAGTTATTGTGCTTACGTTGCTTCCAGAGGCAGTTTGGAACTCGGTAGTGAGTGTTGCAACCGAGGACAGACGATTTTTACACCCTACTTGCTTCAGCACTCGGCGGTCCCGTTCTGTGAGTTTGTGTGGCCTACCACTTCGCGGCTGACAGGATTTGACTGGAAACACAAGTACACAACACAGTCAGACAACAGAGCTATGAATGAATGACTTGGTCCAATCAGGGAGGGAAATACAGTGAGGGAAAAAAGTATTTGATCCCCTCCTGATTTTGTACGTTTGCCCACTGACAAAGACATGATCAGTCTATAATTTTAATGGTAGGTTTATTTGAACAGTGAGAGACAGAATAACAACAAAAAAATCCAGAAAAACGCATTTGAAAAAAGTTATAAATTTATTTGCATTTTAATGAGGGAAATAAGTATTTGACCCCCTCTCAATCAGAAAGATTTCTGGCTCCCAGGTGTCTTTTATACAGGTAATCTCAGCTTGTTACCTGTATAAAAGACACCTGTCCACAGAAGCAATCAATCAATCAGATTCCAAACTCTCCACCATGGCCAAGACCAAAGAGCTCTCCAAGGATGTCAGGGACAAGATTGTAGACCTACACAAGGCTGGAATGGGCTACAAGACAATCGCCAAACAGTTGACATGCGTTTTTCTGGATTTTGTTGTTGTTATTCTGTCTCTCACTGTTCAAATAAACCTACCATTAAAATTATAGACTGATCATGTCTTTGTCAGTGGGCAAACGTACAAAATCAGGAGGGGATCAAATACTTTTTTCCCTCACTGTATTTCCCTCCCTGATTGGACCAAGTCATTCATTCATAGCTCTGTTGTCTGACTGTGTTGTGTACTTGTGTTTCCAGTCAAATCCTGTCCTGCCCTCAGCGGAAGAGCTCTTCTCCAACCACCTCCATCCATGATGAACCTGTCCTGCCCACAGCGGAAGAGCTCTTCTCCAACCACCTCCATCCATGATGAACCTGTCCTGCCCACAGCGGAAGAGCTCATCTCCAACCACCTCCATCCATGATGAACCTGTCCTGCCCACAGCGGAAGAGCTCTTCTCCAACCACCTCCATCCATGATGAACCTGTCCTGCCCACAGCGGAAGAGCTCTTCTCCAACCCCCTCCATCCATGATGAGCCTGTCCTGCACCGCTACTTCCTGGATGGACTGACCTTGTCCCATCACCCTTTTTGACCTCAGGTGTGACCCCTTCCCTCTCAACTCTGACCCTGTCTTGCACTACTAGATTCCACTGAGACCTTTTCCTCTTCATGATCATGAAGGGGTGTCAATTTGAACTGTCTCTCCATGATCTCTCTCCCAGCACTCGGACGGGTCAAACCCCAAAGGACATCCTGGACCCTGCAGCAGCTTCCATGGTCAACTTGGACAGCCTGATCCCTCAACATCTGTCAATACAGTACCACCTGCTAAAGCCTGATCCCTCAACATCTGTCAATACAAGTACCACCTGCTAAAACATGTCAATACAGTACCCACCTGCCTGATCCCTCAACATCTGTCAATACAGACCACCTGCAAAAGCCTGATCCCCCAACATCTGTCAATACAGTACCACCTGCTAAAGCCTGATCCCTCAACATCTGTCAATACAGACCACCTGCTAAAGCCTGATCCCTCAACATCTGTCAATACAGACCACCTGCTAAAGCCTGATCCCTCAACATCTGTCAATACAGACCACTTGCTAAAGCCTGATCCCTCAACATCTGTCAATACAGTACCACCTGCTAAAGCCTGATCCCTCAACATCTGTCAATACAGACCCACTGCTAAAGCCTGATCCCTCAACATCTGTCAATACAGTACCACCTGCTAAAGCCTGATCCCTCAACATCTGTCAATACAGACCACCTGCTAAGCCTGATCCCTCAACATCTGTCATACAGTACCACCTGCTAAAGCATCCCTCAACATCTGTCAATACAGTACCACCTGCTAAAGCCTGATCCCTCAACATCTGTCAATACAGTACCACCTGCTAAAGCCTGATCCCTCAACATCTGTCAATACAGTACCACCTGCTAAAGCCTGATCCCTCAACATCTGTCAATACAGTACCACCTGCTAAAGCCTGATCCCTCAACATCTGTCAATACAGACCACCTGCTAAAGCCTGATCCCTCAACATCTGTCAATACAGACCACCTGCTAAAGCCTGATCCCTCAACATCTGTCAATACAGACCACCTGCTAAAGCCCTGATCCCTCAACATCTCAATACAGACTGCTAAAGCAATAACATCTGTGACCAGACCACCTGCTAAAGCCTGATCCCTCAACATCTGTCAATACAGACCACCTGCTAAAGCCTGATCCCTCAACATCTGTCAATACAGACCACCTGCTAAAGCCTGATCCCTCAACATCTGTCAATACAGACCACCTGCTAAAGCCTGATCCCTCAACATCTGTCAATACAGACCACAAAGCCTGCTAAAGCCTGATCCCTAAACATCTGTCAATACAGACCACCTGCTGATCCCTAAACATCTGTCAATACAGACCACCTGCTAAAGCCTGATCCCTCAACATCTGTCAATACAGACCACCTGCTAAAGACTAATTCCCCAACATCTGTCAATACAGACCACCTGCTAAAGCCTGATCCCTCAACATCTGTCAATACAGACCACCTGCTAAAGCCTGATCCCTCAACATCTGTCAATACAGACCACCTGCTAAAGCCTGATCCCTCAACATCTGTCAATACAGACCACCTGCTAAAGCCTGATCCCTCAACATCTGTCAATACAGACCACCTGCTAAAGACTAATTCCCCAACATCTGTCAATACAGACCACCTGCTAAAGACTAATTCCCTCAACATCTGTCAATACAGACCACCTGCTAAAGACTAATTCCCCAACATCTGTCAATACAGACCACCTGCTAAAGACTAATTCCCTCAACATCTGTCAATACAGACCACCTGCTAAAGACTAATTCCCCAACATCTGTCAATACAGTACCACCTGCTAAAGACTAATTCCCTCAACATCTGTCAATACAGACCACCTGCTAAAGACTAATTTCCCAACATCTGTCAATACAGACCACCTGCTAAAGACTAATTCCCCAACATCTGTCAATAAAGACCACCTGCTAAAGCCTGATCCCTCAACATCTGTCAATACAGTACCACCTGCTAAAGCCTGATCCCCCAACATTTAAAATATATACGCTACTTTATCATTTTATCTATAAAACTAGCTACCTTAATTTTGCCACTTTAATCATGTATTTTGGGATTCCTCCTCTGTAAACGTCATTTGCCTGATGATGCGGGAGTTCCACCTCTCCTCTCCTCCCCTCCTCTCCCCGGTTACCTTTCACCTTTTTCAAAAGGAGGCGAGGAGAGGACAGTGGAGAGGACGCGAGGAGTCGAGCAAAACTATTTTGAGAATCTCCCCATATTCCCTACCTACATAGTGCTTTTGACCAGGGCACATGGAGACACCAATGACTACATTCTACCACATGGAGGCACCAATTACCACATTATACCACATGGAGGCAGTGTTGTTCATGTGGTCATGACCTTGACCAGAGAACAAGAGGGCAATGCAACATGTTGGAGTCTCTCACTCTCTCGCTGTCTCTGTCTCTGTCTCTGTCTCTGTCTCTGTCTCTGTCTCTGTCTCTGTCTCTGTCTCTCTCTCTCTCTCCCTCTCTCTCTCTCTCTCTCTCTCTCTCTCTCTCTCCCTCTCTTTCCCTCTCTCTCTCTCTGTCTCTGTCTCTCTCTCTCTCTCTCCCTCTCTCTCTCTGTCTCTCTCTCTCTCTCTCTCTCCCTCTCTCTCTCTCTCTCTCTCTCTCTCTCTCTCTCTCTCTCTCTCACACACACACACTTTATTCTTTGTCTCTTCAAGGTGAGGACCCTGTGTCCACCCCATATCCCCCGTACTGTTTCCTCTCCATCCACCTCTCTCAATTCAAAGGGCTTTATTAGCATGGGAAACATATTTTTTACGTTGCCAAAGCAAGTGAAATAGACAACAAACAAAAGGGAAATAAACGTTCAGATATTAACAGTAAACATGTTGTAAAAGAATATAGACATTTTAAATGTTATATTATTGTACGGTGTTGTAACAATATGCAAATAGTTGAAGTATGAAAGGGAAAATAAATAAACAGATAAATATAGGTTGTATTTACAATGTTGTTTGTGCTGCACTGGTTGCCCTTTTCTCATGGCAACGGGCCACAAATCTTGCTGCTGTGATTGAACACTGTTGTATTTCGCCTAACAGGTATGGAAGTATATCGATGTTTGATTTGCTTTTCAAATTCTTTGTGGGTCTGTGTAATCTGAGGGAAATATGTGTCTCTAATATGGTCATACATTTGGCAGGAGGTTAGGAAGTGCAGCTCAGTTTCCACCTCATTTTGTGGGCAGTGTGCACATAGCCTGTCTTCTCTTGAGAGCCAGGTCTGCCTACGGCGGCCTTTCTCAATAGCAAGGCTATGCTCACTGAGTCTGTACATAGTCAAAGCTTTCCTTAAGTTTGGGTCAGTCACAGTGGTCAGGTATTCTGCAACTGTGTACTCTCTGTTTTTGTTAATTCTTTCCAATGTGTCAATTATTTATATTTTTGTTTAGGGGGCTCTTCTCCAGGTTCATCTCTCTGTAGGTGATGGCTTTGTTATGGAAGGTTTGGGAATCGCTTCCTTTTAGGTGGTTGTAGAATTTAACGGCTCTTTTCTGGATTTTGATAATTAGCGGGTATTGGCCTAATTCTGCTCTGCATGCATTATTTGGGGTTTTGCGTTGTACACAAAGTATATTTTTGCAGAATTCTGCATGCAGAGTCTCAATTTGGTGTTTGTCCCTTTTTGTAAATTCTTGGTTGGGAAGTGGACCCCAGACCTCAGAACCATAAAGGGCAATGTGTTCTAGTACTGATTCAGGTATTTTTAGCCAGATCTTAATTGGGATGTTGAGTGTATGTTCCTTTTGATGGCATAGAAGGCCCTTCTTGCCTTGTCTCTCAGATCGTTCACAGCTTTGTGGAAGTTACCTGTGGCGCTGATGTTTAGGCCGAGGTATGTATAGTTTTTTGTGTGCTCTAGGGCAACGGTGTCTAGATGGAATTTGTATTTGTGGTCATGGCAACTGGACCTTTTTTGGAACACCATTATTTTTGTCTGACTGAGATTTACGATCAGGGCCCAGGTCTGACAGAATCTGTGCAGAAGATCTAGGTGCTGCTGTAGGCCCTCCTTGGTTGGGGACAGAAGCACCAGATCATCAGGAAACAGTAGACATTTGACTTCAGATTCTAGTAGGGTGAGGCCGGGTGCTGCAGACTGTTCTAGTGCCCTCGCCAATTCGTTAATATATATGTTGAAGAGAGTGGGGATCAAGCTGCATCCCTGTCTCACCCTCCCTCCACCCCTCTTTATTTCTCTCCGCACCTCTCTCTGTCCCTCTTTACCTATTTTTTCCCCTTCTCCATCTCCATCTCCATCCAACTATCTCTCCTTTCTCTCTCTCTCTTTCTCTTTCTCCATCTCTCTCTCTCTATAGTGATTCTTAGCCAATGATCGGCTGGGGTGCATCCATTCTTCACCTTGCACCAATCAGCACGCAGCGACAGACAGACAGAGACAGGGGAGCTGAGCCAAATGAGCTGAAACGAACACTCTCCTCGCCCACACAATAACACCTCCCCTTCTCACCCCCCCTCTCCTCTCCCCGGGAGGAGCCCCGTAATACCGTCACCGTCGCGTGCCCCCCCCCCCCCCCCCCCCCCCCCCCCCCCCCCGTTTCCTCCCCTCCCGTCACTCACGGCTCGTCTTCGAGGACGCACGGAAGGCACAGCGCGCGCCTTATCTGTCTGCCCTCCCTCCCTCCCTCCCTTTCCTCCATTATTCATTATTATCCCCGTGTTCTCTCCTTTCTCCCGCTAGCCCCACAGGTCGCCATGGCGCTTTAGCCTGCTGGAGACGTCTACCCGTTTCCGCTGTTTGGTTTTAACCCTGCGGGAAACGTTTACAGCCCCCCCCTCCCTCTCCTCCTCTCCCGCCAGACAGAGACAGACAGACATGCTGCTCCACGGTGGGTGCTCGCGCTTCCCGCCTCCTCTCCCCTCCGGGACCCGGTGAGTAGGTAACGGCGTCCATCTTCTTTCACACATTGCTTCTCTGTAGCTGCATGCAGACTGTCTTTACGGTGCTGTACCAGAGAGAGAGAGAGAGACGGGGTTGGCTCGCTGGGGAGGTTCAATTTCCTCAGCTGGTGACCTTCCACCGATCCCGCTGCCTGCCTTCTGAACAGACAGAGAGGGGAATTAGCTCTAGCCCTGGGGGCATCGGCCCCACACACACACACACACACACACACACACACACACACACAGAGAGAGAGAGAGAAAAGGAGGGAGAGAGAGAGAGAGAGAGAGAGAGAGAGAGAGAGAGAGAGAGAGAGAGAGAGAGAGAGAGAGAGAGAGACAGAGAGAGAGAGAGAGAGAGAGAGAGAGAGAGAGAGAGAGAGAGAGGAGAGAGAGAGAGAGAGAGAGAGAGAGAGAGAGAGAGAGAGAGAGAGAGAGAGAGAGAGAGAGAGAGAGAGAGAGAGAGAGAGAGAGAGAGAGAGAGAGAGAGAGAGAGAGAGAGAGAGAGAGAGAGAGAGAGAGAGAGAGAGAGAGAGAGAGAGAGAGAGAGAGAGAGAGAGAGAGAGAGAGAGAGAGAGAGAGAGAGAGAGAGAGAGAGAGAGAGAGAGAGAGAGAGAGAGAGAGAGAGAGAGAGAGAGAGAGAGAGAGAGAGAGAGAGAGAGAGAGAGAGAGAGAGAGAGA
>CM072256.1:742004-744504 GCA_036851935.1 Coregonus suidteri | reverse complement strand
ACTTGGTTATATAACTACCAGTACTGAGTAATGATAACTTGGTTATATACACTACCAGTACTGAGTAATGATAACTTGGTTATATAACTACCAGTACTGAGTAATGATAACTTGGTTATATACACTACCAGTACTGAGTAATGATAACTTGGATATATAACTACCAGTACTGAGTAATGATAACTTGGTTATATAACTACCAGTACTGAGTAATGATAACTTGGTTATATACACTACCAGTACTGAGTAATGATAACTTGGCTATATACATTACCAGTACAGAGTAATGATAACTTGGCTATATAACTACCAGTACTGAGTAATGATAACTTGGTTATATAACTACCAGTACTGAGTAATGATAACTTGGCTATATACACTACCAGTACTGAGTAGTGATAACTTGGCTATATAACTACCAGTACTGAGTAATGATAACTTGGTTATATAACTACCAGTACTGAGTAATGATAACTTGGTTATATACACTACCAGTACTGAGTAATGATAACTTGGATATATACACTACCAGTACTGAGTAATGATAACTTGGTTATATAACTACCAGTACTGAGTAATGATAACTTGGATGTATACACTACCAGTACTGAGTAATGATAACTTGGATATATACACTACCAGTACTGAGTAATGATAACTTGGTTATATACACTACCAGTACTGAGTAATGATAACTTGGTTATCTAACTACCAGTATTGAGTAATGATAACTTGGCTATATACACTACCAGTACTAAGTAATGATAACTTGGTTATATACACTACCAGTACTGAGTAATGATAACTTGGCTATATACACTACCAGTACTGAGTAATGATAACTTGGTTATATAACTACCAGTACTGAGTAATGATAACTTGGTTATATACACTACCAGTAATGAGTAATGATAACTTGGCTATATAACTACCAGTACTGAGTAATGATAACTTGGATATATACATTACCAGTACTGAGTAATGATAACTTGGTTATATACACTACCAGTACTGAGTAATGATAACTTGGATATATACACTACCAGTACTGAGTAATGATAACTTGGTTATATAACTACCAGTACTGAGTAATGATAACTTGGATGTATACACTACCAGTACTGAGTAATGATAACTTGGATATATACACTACCAGTACTGAGTAATGATAACTTGGTTATATACACTACCAGTACTGAGTAATGATAACTTGGTTATATAACTACCAGTATTGAGTAATGATAACTTGGCTATATACACTACCAGTACTGAGTAATGATAACTTGGTTATATACACTACCAGTACTGAGTAATGATAACTTGGCTATATACACTACCAGTACTGAGTAATGATAACTTGGTTATATACACTACCAATACTGAGTAATGATAACTTGGATATATACATTACCAGTACTGAGTAATGATAACTTGGTTATATACACTACCAGTACTGAGTAATGATAACTTGGATATATACACTACCAGTACTGAGTAATGATAACTTGGTTATATAACTACCAGTACTGAGTAATGATAACTTGGATGTATACACTACCAGTACTGAGTAATGATAACTTGGATATATACACTACCATTACTGAGTAATGATAGCTTGGTTATATACACTACCAGTACTGAGTAATGATAACTTGGTTATATAACTACCAGTATTGAGTAATGATAACTTGGCTATATACACTACCAGTACTGAGTAATGATAACTTGGTTATATACACTACAAGTACTGAGTAATGATAACTTGGCTATATAACTACCAGTACTGAGTAATGATAACTTGGCTATATAACTACCAGTACTGAGTAATGTTAACTTGGTTATATACACTACCAGTACTGAGTAATGATAACTTGGCTATATAACTACCAGTACTGAGTCCTGCCTGAACAAGGAGGGGAGGCAGCCTCGGCGGAAGTCGTGACAGTACCCGCCCCCCCTAACGCGCAGCTCCAGCAGCTCCCCAGCCTCGGGGACGGCCAGGAGGACGCGGAGCAGGGCGAGCCGGGGACGGCCAGGAGGACGCGGAGCAGGGCGAGCCGGGGACGGCCAGGAGGACACGTAGCAGGGCGAGCCGGGGACGGCCAGGAGGACACGTAGCAGGGCGAGCCGGGGACGGCCAGGAGGACGCGGAGCAGGGCGAGCCGGGGACGGCCAGGAGGACGCGGAGCAGGGCGAGCCGGGGACGGCCAGGAGGACGCGGAGCAGGGCGAGCCGGGGACGGCCAGGAGGACGCTGAGCAGGGCGAGCCGGGGACGGCCAGGAGGACGCATAGCAGGGCGAGCCGGATGGCGACGGTGGAAATCCCGCAACATGGAGGGATCGAGGACCCACTCCACGAGGTACTGAAGGCCCCCCACCGGACGCCTCGAATTCAGGATGGAACGGACAGAGTACCAAGGGGCACCCTTGATGTCCAGAGGGGGCGGAGGGACCTCCCGCACCTCAGACTCCTGGAGCAGACCAACCACCACCGGCCTGA
>CM072256.1:732004-737004 GCA_036851935.1 Coregonus suidteri | reverse complement strand
AGGCTGAGTATAGCCCACAAAGATCTCCTCCACCACACGAGCCAGAGGGGGCGACAAACCAGACAGGAAGATCACGTCAGTGACTCAACCCACCCAAGTGATGCACCCCTCCTAGGGACAGCATGGAAGAGCACCAGTAAGCCAGAGACTCAGCCCCCGTAATAGGGTCAGAGGCAGAGAATCCCAGTGGAGAGAGGGGAGCCGGCCAGGCAGAGACAGCAAGGGCGGTTCGTCGCTCCAGTGACTTGCCGTTCACCATCGCACCCCTGGGCCAGACTACACTCAATCATAGGACCTACTGAAGAGATGAGTCTTCAGTAAAGACTTAAAGGTCGAGACCGACTCTGCGTCTCTCACATGGATAGACCATTCCATAAAAATGGAGCTCTATAGGAGAAAGCCCTGCCTCCAGCTGTTTGCTTAGAAATTTTAGGAACAATAAGGAGGCCTGCGTCTTGTGACCGTAGCGTACGTGTAGGTATGTACGGCAGGACCAAATCGGAGAGATAGGTAGGCGCGAGCCAATGTAATGCTTTGTAGGTCAGCAGTAAAACCTTGAAATCAGCCCTAGCCTTAACAGGAAGCCAATGTAAAGAGGGAAGCACTGGAGTAATATGATCAAATCTTTTGGTTCTAGTCAAGATTCTAGCAGCCGCGTTTAGCACTAACTGAAGTTTATTTAGTGCTTTATCCGCGTAGCCGGAGAGTAGAGCATTGCAGTAGTCTAATCTAGAAGTGACAAAAGCATGGATTAGCTTTAATGCATCATTTCTGGACAAAAGTTTCTGATTTTTGCAATGTTACGAAGATGGAAAAAAGCTGTCTTTTAAATATTCTTGATATGTTCATCAAAAGAGAGATCAGGGTTCAAAGTAACGCCGAGGTCCTTCACAGTTTTTTTGAGACGACCATCAAGATTATTGGTCAGATCCTGCAGCAGATCTCTTTGTTTCTTGTGACCTAGAACTAGCATCTCTGTTTTGTCCGAGTTTAAAAGTAAAACATTTGCCGCCATCCACTTCCTTATGTCTGAAACACAGGCTTCCAGGGTAGGCCATTTTGGGGCTTTACCATGTTTCATCGAAATGTACAGCTGTGTGTCGTCCACATAGCAGTGAAAGTTAACATTGTGTTTCCGAATGACATCACCAAGAGGTAGAATATATAGTGAAAACAATAGTGGTCCTTAAACAGAACCTCGAGGAACGCCGAAACTTACAATTGATTTGTCAGAGGACAAACCATCCACAGAGACAAATTGGTATCTTTCCAACAGATAAGATCTAAACCAGGCAAGAACTTGTCCGTGTCGACCAATTAGGGTTTCTAATCTCTCCAAAATAATGTGGTGATCGATGGTGTCAAAAGCAGCACTAAGGTCTAGGAGCACGAGGACAGATGCAGAGCCTTGGTCTGACGCCATTAAAAGGTAATTTACCACCTTCACGAGTGCAGTCTCAGTGCTATGATTGGGTCTAAAACCAGACTGAAGCGTTTCATATACATTATTTGTCTTCAGGAAGGCAGTGAGTTGCTGCGCAACAGCTTTTTCTAAACTTTTTGAGAGGAATGGGAGATTCGATATAGGTCGATCGTTTTTGACATTTTCTGGGTCAAGGTTTTTGCTTTTTCAAGAGAGGCTTTAATACTGCCGCTTTTAGTGAGTTTGGTACACATCCAGTGGATAGGGAGCCATTTATTATGTTAAACATAGGAGGGTCAAGCACAGGAAGTAGCTCTTTCAGTAGTTTAGTTGGAATAATGGTCCAGTATGCAGCTTGACGGTGTGCAAAGAGATACAGGATTCAGGACAACTGAGCTTTGGAGAAATACGCAGATTCAAAGTGGAGTCTATAATTTGCTTTCTAATTATCATGATCTTTTCATCGAAGAAGTTCATGAATTCATCACTGCTGAAGTGAAAGGCATCCTCTATTGGAGAATGCTGCTTTTTAGTTAGCTTTGTGACAGTATCAAATATACATTTTGGATTGTTCTTATTCTCCTCAATTAGGTTGGAAAAATAGGATGATCGAGGAGCAGTGAGGACTCTTCGATATTGCTCTGTACTTTCTTTCCAAGCTAGACGAAAGACTTCCAGTTTTATGGAGCGCCATTTCCTTTCCAATTTTCTGGAATTGTATGGTATGATATACCATTTTCTGAGTCTCTCCTTTTATCCAATGTAAAAAATAACATTTCACATTTTGCTACATAAGACCGAATCAAGCCGGTCGGTCACATATGTTGAAGAGGGTGGTGCTTAAGCTGCAACCCAGTCTCACCCCATGGCCATGTGGAAAGAAATGTGTGTGTTTTTTGCCAATTTTAACCGCACACTTGTTGTTTGTGTACATGGATTTTATAATGTCATATGTTTTTCCCCCAACACCACTT
The DNA here is from genome assembly GCA_036851935.1 of Coregonus suidteri. Taxonomy (NCBI): domain Eukaryota; kingdom Metazoa; phylum Chordata; class Actinopteri; order Salmoniformes; family Salmonidae; genus Coregonus; species Coregonus suidteri. The sequence continues at coordinate 734,607 of CM072256.1, read as the reverse complement.
TCCATCAATTTGTATAGCAGACCTTCATGCCAAATTGAGTCAAAAGCTTTTTTGAAGTCAACAAAGCATGAGAAGACTTTGCCTTTGTTTTGGTTTGTTTGTTTGTCAATTAGGGTGTGAATACGTGGTCTGTCGTATGGTAATTTTGTAAAAAGACAATTTGACATTTGCTCAGTACCATTGTTTTCACTGAGGAAATGTACAAGTCTGCTGTTAATGCAGAGGATTTTCCCAAGGTTGCAATTGACGCATATCCCACGGTAGTTATTGGTGTCAAATTTGTCTCCACTTTTGTGGATTGGGGTGATCAGTCCTTGGTTCCAAATATTGGGGAAGATGCCAGAGCTAAGGATGATGTTAAATAGTTTAAGAATAGCCAATTGGAATTTGTGGTCTGTATATTTTATCATTTCATTGAGGATACCATCAACACCACAGGCCTTTTTGGGCTGGAGGGTTTGTATTTTGTCCTGTAGTTCATTCAATGTAATTGGAGAATCCAGTGGGTTCTGGTAGTCTTTAATATTTGATTCTAAGATTTGTATTTGATCATGTATATGTTTTTGCTGTTTGTTCTTTGTTATAGAGCCAAAAAGATTGGAGAAGTGGTTTATCCAGACATCTCCAGCTCTTCGTGTTGTTTGTTTGTTTAGTGTGATCCAATGTTCCCAGAATTGGTTAGATTCTATGGATTCTTCAATTACATTGAGCTGATTTCTGACATGCTGTTCCTTCTTTTTCCATAGTGTATTTCTGTATTGTTTTAGTGATTCACCATAGTGAAGGCGTAGACTCAGGTTTTCTGGGTCTCTATTTTTTTGGTTGGATAGGTTTCTCAATTTCTTTCTTAGGTTTTTGCATTCTTCATCAAACCATTTGTCATTGTTGTTAATTTTTTTGGTTGTCTGCTTGACATTTTTAGATTTGATAGGGAAGCTGAGAGGTCAAATATACTGTTTAGGTTTTCTACTGCCAAGTTTACACCTTCACTATTACAGTGGAACGTTTTGTCCAGGAAGTTGTCTAGAATGGATTTAATTTGTTGTTGCCTAATTGATTTTTTGGTAGGCTTCTACACTACTTTCCTTCCATCTATAACATTTCTTAATATTATTCAGTTCCTTTGGCTTTGATGCCTCATGATTGAGTATTGCTCTGTTCAGGTAGACTGTGATTTTGCTGTGGTCTGATAGGGGTGTCAGTGGGCTGACTGTGAAAGCTCTAAAAGACTCTGGGTTGAGGTCAGTGATAAAGTAGTCTACAGTACTACTGCCAAGAGATGAGCTATAGGTGTACCTACCATAGGAGTCTCCTCGAAGCCTACCATTGACTATGTACATACCCAGTGTGTGACAGAGCTGCAGGAGTTGTGACCCATTTTTGTTAGTTGTTTTGTCATAGTTGTGTCTAGGTGGGCATATTTGGGAGGAAACGCTGTCACCTCCAGGTAGGTGTTTGTCCCCCTGTGTGCTGAGGGTGTCAGGTTCTTGTCCAGTTCTGTCATTTAGGTCGCCACAGACTAGTACATGTCCCTGGGCCTGGAAATGATTGATTTCCCCCTCCAGGATGGAGAAGCTGTAGCTGTAGCTCAGCTGGTAGAGCATGGTGCTTGTAACGCCAAGGTAGTGGGTTCGATCCCCGGGACCACCCATACACAAAAAAAAAAATTATGCTCGCATGACTGTAAGTCGCTTTGGATAAAAGCGTCGGCTAAATGGCATATTATTATTAAAGTATGGGGATTCTAGTGGGGGGATATAGGTTGCACACAGGAGGTCATTTTTCTCTGTTGAGATAATTTCCTTATTAATTTCTAGGCAGATGTAAAACGCTCCTGTTTTGACTAATTTAATAGAGTGGGTTAGGTCTGCTCTATACCAAATTAGCATACCCCCTGAGTCCCTTCCCTGTTTCACACCTGGTAGTTTGGTGGATTGGACTACCAGCTCTCTGTAACCTAGAGGGCAACCAGTGGGTCCGTCTCCTCTATACCATGTTTCTTGTAGGATGACAATGTCTGTATTTCTGATTTCTTTGGTGAAGTCCAGGTTCCTTCTCTTCAGGCCAAAGGCAGATGACCTCAGGCCTTGGATATTCCAGGATGAGATAGTGAAAAGTAAAAGCTTTGTGTTCCATAGTGTCTGGTGTTCTTTTCGATGGGGGTTAAGCTCAGACCATCACAGTAGCTGTGAGCAGAGCATGTTGAGCATCTGATACATACCTCTTAGGTGGCAGGATGGGGCTTGTTCGGGTGTATTAGTGGGGGTTGGGCCTGTTGCTCTGCTCACGGCCTGGGCATATGTGCGGCTGTCATGTTGAGGTCCTTGCTGCAGAGTGGGGGGGGGGGCCTAAATAGGATGTGGCCAGGGTTTGTTTGGGGTGGTCTCAGTTGGTTGTTTGGGTTGTGGCAGGTGATGCTGTGGTCTGGGTGTAGGTCCTCTTGGCGTGGTTTCTCTCAGTGCAGGTCCTTCGGGAGGTCGGTCTTGCAGGTCTGGGAGGGTGTCTCGCTGGTCTGGGAGGGTGTTTCGCTGGTCTGGGCAGGGTGTCTCGCTGGTCTGGGCAGGGTGTCTCGCTGGTCTGGGCAGGGTGTCTCGCTGGTCTGG
>CM072256.1:704504-712004 GCA_036851935.1 Coregonus suidteri | reverse complement strand
CACACACACACACACACACACACACACACAGACACAGACACACACACACACACACAGACACACACACACACACACACACCCAGACTGCCTTACGTCTGCGAGGGCCCGAGTCCTAACGAATAGTACCGACTTGGTCTCATCATTCTGTCGGTACTGTTCCTCCAGGATGTACTGTAACTCATCTAATTTAGGATTCTCCTGCTGCCCCCCTCTGGACAGACCCTGTAGTACACCCTGCTGACCTGGAGGAAGAGATGACACAATATTTACCAAGTGAGAGAAGGTCATTGGAAAAAGAAGTCCCCTTAACGGCAGGGAAAATCCCCAAAAAGCCAAAAAGGGAAAATCCCCAAAAAGCCAAAAAAGGAGGCCCGTTTTTCTGCTTCATAACGGCCACTTTAATTTACTGACTGTAAATTATATGAAACATCACTTTAAAAGCTTCATAATATAACACACAGGGTTGCCCTCCCACTGAAACATAATGAACAGAACGGGCTTGGAACCTCATTCTAGTTCTGACTGTGACCCTCCCACTGAAACATAATGAACAGAACGGGCTTGGAACCTCATTCTAGTTCTGACTGTGACCCTACCACTGAAATATAATGAACAGAACGGGCTTGGAACCTCATTCTAGTTCTGACTGTGACCCTACCACTGAAATATAATGAACAGAACGGGCTTGGAACCTCATTCTAGTTCTGACTGTGACCCTACCACTGAAACATAATGAACAGAACGGGCTTGGAACCTCATTCTAGTTCTGACTGTGACCCTACCACTGAAATATAATGAACAGAACGGGCTTGGAACCTCATTCTAGTTCTGACTGTGACCCTACCACTGAAACATAATGAACAGAACGGGCTTGGAACCCCATTCTAGTTCTGACTGTGACCCTACCACTGAAACATAATGAACAGAACGGGCTTGGAACCTCATTCTAGTTCTGACTGTGACCCTACCACTGAAACATAATGAACAGAACGGGCTTGGAACCTCATTCTAGTTCTGACTGTGACCCTACCACTGAAACATAATGAACAGAACGGGCTTGGAACCCCATTCTAGTTCTGACTGTGACCCTACCACTGAAACATAATGAACAGAACGGGCTTGGAACCTCATTCTAGTTCTGACTGTGACCCTACCACTGAAACATAATGAACAGAACGGGCTTGGAACCCCATTCTAGTTCTGACTGTGACCCTACCACTGAAACATAATGAACAGAACGGGCTTGGAACCTCATTCTAGTTCTGACTGTGACCCTACCACTGAAACATAATGAACAGAACGGGCTTGGAACCTCATTCTAGTTCTGACTGTGACCCTACCACTGAAACATAATGAACAGAACGGGCTTGGAACCTCATTCTAGTTCTGACTGTGACCCTACCACTGAAACATAATGAACAGAACGGGCTTGGAACCTCATTCTAGTTCTGACTGTGACCCTACCACTGAAATATAATGAACAGAACGGGCTTGGAACCCCATTCTAGTTCTGACTGTGACCCTACCACTGAAACATAATGAACAGAACGGGCTTGGAACCTCATTCTAGTTCTGACTGTGACCCTACCACTGAAACATAATGAACAGAACGGGCTTGGAACCCCATTCTAGTTCTGACTGTGACCCTACCACTGAAAACATAATGAACAGAACGGGCTTGGAACCTCATTCTAGTTCTGACTGTGACCCTACCACTGAAACATAATGAACAGAACGGGCTTGGAACCTCATTCTAGTTCTGACTGTGACCCTACCACTGAAACATAATGAACAGAATGGGCTTGGAACCTCATTCTAGTTCTGACTGTGACCCTACCATCGAAGTAAGCGGTGAGTCGTCTCTCCGTCTCGTCATGTCCTGCGTTCTTCACCTGCTGTATGAAAGCCGACAGGTACTCCAACGCGTCCTTCGTCCTGGCATCCTCATTTATGATCAAAGCATCATTATACTTCTACAGGGGATGGATGGAGGGGGATGGAGGGAGGTACGGAGAGGGGGAGAGGGGGATGGAGGGGGATGGAGGGAGGTACGGAGAGGGAGAGAGGGGGATGGAGGGAGGTACGGAGAGGGAGAGAGGGGGATGGAGGGAGGTACGGAGAGGGAGAGAGGGGGATGGAGGGGGATGGAGGGGGATGGAGGGGGATGGAGGGAGGTACGGAGAGGGAGGGGGATGGAGGGAGGTACGGAGAGGGGGAGAGGGGGATGGAGGGAGGTACGGAGAGGGGGATGGAGGGGGATGGAGGGAGGTACGGAGAGGGGGATGGAGGGGGATGGAGGGAGGTACGGAGAGGGGGAGAGGGGGATGGAGGGAGGTACGGAGAGGGGGATGGAGGGGGATGGAGGGAGGTACGGAGAGGGGGATGGAGGGGGATGGAGGGAGGGGGATGGAGGGAGGTACGGAGAGGGGGATGGAGGGAGGTACGGAGAGGGGGAGAGGGGGATGGAGGGAGGTACGGAGAGGGGGATGGAGGGGGATGGAGGGAGGTACGGAGAGGGGGATGGAGGGGGATGGAGGGAGGGGGATGGAGGGAGGTACGGAGAGGGGGAGAGGGGGATGGAGGGAGGTACGGAGAGGGGGATGGAGGGGGATGGAGGGAGGGGGATGGAGGGAGGTACGGAGAGGGGGAGAGGGGGATGGAGGGGGATGGAGGGAGGTACGGAGAGGGGGAGAGGGGGATGGAGGGGGATGGAGGGGGATGGAGGGAGGTACGGAGAGGGAGGGGGATGGAGGGAGGTACGGAGAGGGGGAGAGGGGGATGGAGGGAGGTACGGAGAGGGGGATGGAGGGGGATGGAGGGAGGTACGGAGAGGGGGAGAGGGGGATGGAGGGAGGTACGGAGAGGGGGAGAGGGGGATGGAGGGAGGTACGGAGAGGGGGATGGAGGGGGATGGAGGAGGGGGATGGAGGGAGGTACGGAGAGGGGGATGGAGGGAGGTACGGAGAGGGGGAGAGGGGGATGGAGGGAGGTACGGAGAGGGGGATGGAGGGGGATGGAGGGAGGTACGGAGAGGGGGATGGAGGGGGATGGAGGGAGGGGGGATGGAGGGAGGTACGGAGAGGGGGAGAGAGGGGGATGGAGGGAGGTACGGAGAGGGGGAGAGGGGGATGGAGGGAGGTACGGAGAGGGGGATGGAGGGGGATGGAGGGAGGGGGATGGAGGGAGGTACGGAGAGGGGGATGGAGGGAGGTACGGAGAGGGGGAGAGGGGGATGGAGGGAGGTACGGAGAGGGGGATGGAGGGGGATGGAGGGAGGTACGGAGAGGGGGATGGAGGGGGATGGAGGGAGGGGGATGGAGGGAGGTACGGAGAGGGAGAGAGGGGGATGGAGGGAGGTACGGAGAGGGGGATGGAGGGGGATGGAGGGAGGGGGATGGAGGGAGGTACGGAGAGGGGGAGAGGGGGATGGAGGGAGGGGGATGGAGGGAGGTACGGAGAGGGGGAGAGGGGGATGGAGGGGGATGGAGGGAGGGGGATGGAGGGAGGGGGATGGAGGGAGGGGGGATGGAGGGAGGTACGGAGAGGGAGAGAGGGGATGGAGGGAGGTACGGAGAGGGAGAGAGGGGGGGATGGAGGGAGGTACGGAGAGGGGGATGGAGGGGGATGGAGGGAGGGGGATGGAGGGAGGTACGGAGAGGGGGATGGAGGGGGATGGAGGGAGGGGGATGGAGGGAGGTACGGAGAGGGAGAGAGGGGGATGGAGGGAGGTACGGAGAGGTGGAGAGGGGGATGGAGGGAGGTACGGAGAGGGAGAGAGGGGGATGGAGGGAGGTACGGAGAGGGGGAGGGAGGGGGATGGAGGGAGGGGGATGGAGGGAGGTACGGAGAGGGGGATGGAGGGGGATGGAGGGAGGGGGATGGAGGGAGGTACGGAGAGGGGGATGGAGGGGGATGGAGGGAGGGGGATGGAGGGAGGTACGGAGAGGGGGATGGAGGGAGGGGGATGGAGGGAGGTACGGAGAGGGAGAGAGGGGGATGGAGGGAGGTACGGAGAGGGGGATGGAGGGGGATGGAGGGAGGGGGATGGAGGGAGGTACGGAGAGAGGGGATGGAGGGGGATGGAGGGAGGGGGATGGAGGGAGGTACGGAGAGGGGGATGGAGAGGGAGAGAGGGGGATGGAGGGAGGTACGGAGAGGGGGAGAGGGGGATGGAGGGAGGGGGGATGGAGGGAGGGGGAGGGAGGGAGGTACGGAGAGGGAGAGAGGGGGATGGAGGGAGGGGGATGGAGGGAGGGGGGGATGGAGGGAGGGGGATGGAGGGAGGTACGGAGAGGGAGAGAGGGGGATGATGAGTCTCTTTCTTTCTGTATTTACATTCCTGAGTTGTTTAGATGGTGTAGGTGTGTAGGGTGTAGGGTGTAGGGTTGTAGGGTGTAGGGTGTAGGGTGCAGGGTGTAGGGTGTAGTGTGTAGGGTGTAGTGTGTAGGGTGCAGTGTGTAGGGTGTAGGGTTGTAGGGTATAGGGTGTAGTGTGTAGGGTGTAGTGTGTAGGGTGTAGGCTGTAGGGTGTAGGGTGTAGTGTGTAGGGTATAGGGTATAGGGTGTAGGCTGTAGGGTGTAGGGTGTAGGCTGTAGGGTGTAGGGTGTAGTGTGTAGGGTGTAGGGTGTAGGGTGTAGGGTGTAGGGTGCAGGGTGTAGGGTGTAGTGTGTAGGGTGTAGTGTGTAGGGTTATAGGGTGTAGTGTGTAGGGTGTAGTGTGTAGGGTGTAGGGTGTAGGGTGTAGTGTGTAGGGTATAGGGTGTAGTGTGTAGGGTGTAGTGTGTAGGGTGTAGGGTGCAGGGTGTAGGGTGTAGTGTGTAGGGTGTAGGGTGTAGTGTGTAGGGTGTAGGGTGCAGGGGTTAGGGTGTAGGGTTGTAGGGTGTAGGGTGTAGTGTATAGGGTGTAGGGTGCAGTGTGTAGGGTGCACCCTACCCTCAGGTGCTCAGTATAGTTGTACAGAGCCCTACAGACTCTACTCTCCTCCTCCTGGTCTTCCAGCTGTAGAACTCTGCACTTCTTCTGAACATCAACGATCCACTGTTCATACTTCTGACTCCCGTAGTCACGACTCTCTATGTTAGACAGAGACTCTGGGGAGGGGGAGAGAGAGAGAGAGAAAAGAGAGAGAGAGAGACAGACAGACAGAGAGAGAGAGAGAGAGAGAGAGAGAGAGAGAGGAGAGAGAGAGAGAGAGAGAGAGAGAGAGAGAGACAGAGAGAGAGAGAGAGAGAGAGAGAGAGAGAGAGAGAGAGAGAGAGAGAGAGAGAGAGAGACAGAGAGAGAGAGAGAGAGAGAGAGAGAGAGAGAGAGAGACAGAGAGAGGGAGAGAGAGAGAGAGAGAGAGAGAGAGAGAGAGAGAGAGAGAGAGAGAGAGAGAGAGAGAGAGAGAGAGAGAGGGGGGGGTGGATGAGGTGTGTTCACATACTACTAAAAAAGTGTTATGGACAGACGAATCGAAGTTTGAGGTGTTCAGATCACAAAGAAGAACATTTGTGAGACGCAGACCAAATGAAAAGATGCTGGAGGAGTGCTTGATGCCATCTGTCAAGCATGGTGGAGGCAATGTGATGGTCTGGGGGTGCTTTGGTGGTGGTAAAGTGGGAGATTGTACAGGGTAAAAGGGATCTTGAAGAATAATAATAATAATATAATATGCCATTTAGCAGACGCTTTTATCCAAAGCGACTTACAGTCATGCGTGCATACATTTTTGTGTATGGGTGGTCCCGGGGATCGAACCCACTACCTTGGCGTTACAAGCGCCGTGCTCTACCAGCTGAGCTACAGAGGACCACAAGAAGGAAGGCTATCGCTCCATTTTGCAACGCCATACCCTGTGGACGGCGCTTGATTGGAGCCAATTTCCTCCTACAACAGGACAATGACCCAAAGCACAGCTCAAAACTATGCAATAACTATTTAGGGAAGAAGCAGTCAGCTGGTATTCTGTCTATAATGGAGTGGCCAGCACAGTCAACGGATCTCAACCCTATTGAGCTGTTGTGGGAGCAGCTTGACCGTATGGTACGTAAGAAGTGCCCATCAAGCCAATCCAACTTGTGGGAGGTGCTTCAGGAAGCATGGGGTGAAATCTCTTCAGATTACCTCAACAAATTGACAACTAGAATGCCAAAGGTCTGCAAGGCTGTAATTGCTGCAAATGGAGGATTCTTTGACGGAAGCAAAGTTTGAAGGACACAATTATTATCTCAATAAAAAAAACAATTATTTCTAACCTTGTCAATGACTACATTTCCTATGCATTTTGCTATATTTCCTATTCAAACTAATTTCATGTATGTTTTCGTGGACAACAAGGACATTTCTAAGTGACCCCAAACTTTAGAACGGTAGTGTATCTTTGTGTTCTGTATGTACAGTATGTATCTTTGTGTGTGTTGTTGTGTGTGTGTGTGTGTGTGTGTGTGTGTGTGTGTGTGTGTGTGTGTGTGTGTGTGTGTGTGTGTGTGTGTGTGTGTGTGTGTGTGTGTGTGTGTGTGTGTGTGTGTGTGTGTGTGTGTGTGTGTGTGTGTGTGTGTGTGTGTGTGTGTGTGTGTGTGTGTGTGTGTGTGTGTGTGTGTGTGTGTGTGTGCGTGTGTGTGTGCGTGTGTGCGTGTGCGTGTGCATGTGTGTGTGTGTGTGTGTGTGTGTGCAGTAGTACCTATGTTGTAGACAGTCTTGGCCAGTCCTTCTATCTTAGCCATGATGTCATGAATGATCCTGATGAAAGGGTCTGTCTGTCTCTTCCGGACCAGGAAGAAATCTGACAGGAGACAACAAACACAGACAACCATTCCAGACTAAATTAATCAATCAACTAGTCAGCCAGACCATTCCAGACTGAATTAATCAATCAACCAGTCAGCCAGACCATTCCAGACTGAATTAATCAATCAACCAGTCAGCCAGACCATTCCAGACTGAATTAATCAATCAACCAGTCAGCCAGACCATTCCAGACTGAATTAATCAATCAACCAGTCAGCCAGACCATTCCAGACTGAATTAATCAATCAACCAGTCAGCCAGACCATTCCAGACTGAATTAATCAATCAACCAGTCAGCCAGACCATTCCAGACTGAATTAATCAATCAACCAGTCAGCCAGAATGGCTTTAGGTTTTTAATGAAGGAGTGAGATGCCAGTGTACCTTTGTCAGGTGTGTGTACGTAGGAGTGTAGCTCGTCGGTGTGTGTACGTAGGAGTGTAGCTCGTCGGTGTGTACGTAGGAGTGTAGCTCGTTGGTGTGTGTGTAGGAGTGTAGCTCGTCGGTGTGTGTATGTAGGAGTGTAGCTCGTCGGTGTGTGTACGTAGGAGTGTAGCTCGTCGGTGTGTGTGTGTAGGAGTGTAGCTCGTCGGTGTGTGTGTGTAGGAGTGTAGCTCGTCGGTGTGTGTGTGTAGGAGTGTAGCTCGTCGGTGTGTGTGTGTAGGAGTGTAGCTCGTCGGTGTGTGTGTGTAGGAGTGTAGCTCGTCGGTGTGTGTGTGTAGGAGTGTAGCTC
>CM072256.1:669504-692004 GCA_036851935.1 Coregonus suidteri | reverse complement strand
ATTAAAACTATTTAACCAGTAAATTATTACTATATTAATACTATATAACTACTATATTCTGACTATATAACTAGTATATTTGAACTATATGAATACTTTATAACTAGTATATTATTACTATATTAATACTACATAACTAGTATATTATGACTATATAACTAGTATATTATGACTATATTAATACTTAATAACTCGTATATTCCGACTATATTATTACTATATAACTAGTATATTTTGACTATATTAATACTATATAACTAGTATAGTATGACAAAATAACTAGTATATTATGACTATATGAATACTACATAACCAGTATAGTATGACTATATTATTACTATATAACTAATATATTATGAATATATTTTTACTATATAACTAGTATATTATGACAATATTAATACTATATAACTAGTATATTATGACTATATTAATACTATACAACTAATATATTATTACTATATTATGACTATATTATGAATATTTAACTAGTACATTATGACTATATAACTAGTATATTAATAATATTGTATGACTATATAACTAGTGTATTATGACTATATTAATACTATATAACTAGCATATTATGACTATATAACTAGTATATTGTGACTATATTATGAACATAAATAACTAGTATATGATGACTATATAACTAGTGAGTTTATGACATATGAATACTACATAACTAGTATATTATGACTATATTAATACTATATAACTAGTATATTATGACTCTAATATGATTATATAACTAGTATATTATGACTATATTAATACTATATAACTAGTATATTATGACTCTAATATGATTATATAACTAGTATATTATGACTCTAATATGATTATATAAATAGTATATTATGACTCTAATATGATTATATAACTAGTATATTATGACTATATCATGACTATATAACTAGTATATTATGACTATATTAATACTATATAACTAGTATATTATGACTATATTATGACTATATAACTAGTATATTATGACTATATTAATACTATATAACTAGTATATTATGACTACATTATTACTATATAACTCACCGCCTGTATCTCTTCACACTCTCTCTTTCTGAGACACTCCCCCAGGTGTACCAGCAGGTCTCTGGTTTTGATATGTTTGGTGAAGTGGGGTTCTATCCGTTGTAGAAGCTCTCTGTGTAGCTTGGTGCTCTCCAGGGTCCCAAAGTCCCACCGCTTCAGGGCCTCACACAGACCCTTATAGTCTAGAGACAACAACAATAACAAATATATCTAGCAGGGCCTGGTACCATCCCAGTTCCTCCAGATCACACACACACACACACACACACACACACACACACACACACACACACACACACACACACACACACACACAGACACACACAGACACACACCTACTTTCGGTGTGCAGGGCATCTAGCAGGGCCTGGTACCATCCCAGTTCCTCCAGGACACACACACACACACACACACACACAAAACACACCTACTTTCGGTGTACAGAGCATCTAGCAGGGCCTGGTACCATCCCTGTTCCTCCAGGACACACACACACACACACACACACACACAAAACCCACCTACCTTCGGCGTACAGGGCGTCTAGCAGGGCCTGGTACCATCCCTGTTCCTCCAGGACACACACACACACACACACACACACACACACACACAAAACCCACCTACCTTCGGCGTACAGGGCGTCTAGCAGGGCCTGGTACCATCCCTGTTCCTCCAGGACACACCCACCTACCTTCGGCGTACAGGGCGTCTAGCAGGGCCTGGTACCATCCCTGTTCCTCCAGGAGACACACCTGGTCTAGAAACACCTGGGCTGCTGACGTCACAGACCTGCTCTCCTCTGATAGGATCCTCTCTACAACCTCTGGAACATGGAACACGGGTTCATTTCAGGAGAAGAAGAAGAGGAAGAGGAAGGTAGCTTAGCGGTTAAGAGCGTCGTGCACTTCAGCAAGGCAGGTGACACTAATCGCTGCTGTAAGTCTCTGTGTAAATGACTGCAAAATGAGAAGGAGAGGAGAGACCGTTAAAGCGGAATAAGGGAAGAAAAGCTGGAATTGCTGTACATTGGCACTTTCTAGTGGTGGTAGGTTGGAAGTGACCGCTGTCATTTCTGTACACGCAAATCATTTGTCAGCGTAACAGGCCGTGAGACAGCAATAAAAAAACAAATCGTTGTTTGTAGAATGACATTCAAAATATATGACCATAATGTAATAGAAAACGGACAGTGTCTGTAGATATGAAACAACAACAGGATAACAAACGGTAAAGGAAACGTACAGACTAACGTTAGTAGCTAAAACCACAAAAAGTGACATCAAACATACTGTACCTCGATTCAGGTAAGTTGTCATGAAGCCTTTGACGTAAGACGGTCGCAAAACATCAACCACGTATGTACTAAACTTCCGTAGATTGCCCTTCTCAAACTCATACATGATCGAATCGATTAACTAATAGCAGAGAGATACTGAATATGTCTCTTGCGTTAAGTTGACAGCTGCTCAACCGCTATCTTCCGTGATATTGGTCGCACTGGTTCAGCTGATCTCGTATATCCGAGTCACTGGAAACCACCGCCTCTGCCTCGCCAGCCCGCAGAAACGAAACTAAAACTAACCGAGTTGCAATAAAACGAAACACTCGCCTCAGTAAAGTGCCCAGAGGATGGTGTAGGGTAGTTAGACCCAGATCTAGGATCCGTTTGGACTCAGCTAATCGTTACCTAACCCACTAGGGGAGGGCAACGCAAAACTGGCCAAAGATCAGTCTCTACGGTCGTGGTGAACTAATGTTGTTTCTGTGCCAAATAACATTCAGTATATGTCACACTGAGGCAAACGAGACAGATTGAATTGATCAAACACTATAGAGGTACTGCATCAATGAAATAGCAGAGCGAACAAATGAAACGTCTGAAAGATGATCAAGTGACTTATCATGTATTGCTTGTAATGATAATAGTTTATTGATCATGTCAGGTGACTCAATTATTCAAATGATGAAATAATGTTCAGTACCATTACATTAAAACATTTGACACATTTATTAGGAATAATTCCTGTCACAATTATTATACAATATTATACAAAGCAGCATCTAGTCATAAAAAACAGATAAAAATACACCGTATGGAACAGCGGGGACTGTGAATCAATCAATCAATCAATCAATCAATTTTATTTTATATAGCCCTTCATACATTAGCTAATATCTCGAAGTGCTGTACAGACACCCAGCCTAAAACCGCAAACAGCTAGTAATGCAGGTGTAGAAGCAACACAAACATAGACACAAACACACACGATAACATACGCACTATACACACATGTACACATGGATTTTGTGTTATGGATATGTGGTAGTAGAGTAGAGGCCTGAGGACACACACTTAATATGTTGTGAAATCTGTTATGAATGTATTGTAATGTTTTTAAAATGTATAACTGCCTTAATTTTGCTGGACACCAGGAAGAGTAGCTGCTGCCTTGGCAGGAACTAATGGGGATCCATAATAAACCCCAGGAAGAGTAGCTGCTGCCTTGACAGGAACTAATGGGGATCCATAATAAACCCCAGGAAGAGTAGCTGCTGCCTTGACAGGAACTAATGGGGATCCATAATAAACCCCAGGAAGAGTAGCTGCTGCCTTGGCAGGAACTAATGGGGATCCATAATAAACCCCAGGGAGAGTAGCTGCTGCCTTGGCAGGAACTAATGGGGATCCATAATAAACCCCAGGAAGAGTAGCTGCTGCCTTGGCAGGAACTAATGGGGATCCATAATAAACCCCAGGAAGAGTAGCTGCTGCCTTGGCAGGAACTAATGGGGATCCATAATAAACTCCAGGAAGAGTAGCTGCTGACTTGGCAGGAACTAATGGGGATCCATAATAAACCCCAGGAAGAGTAGCTGCTGCCTTGGCAGGAACTAATGGGGATCCATAATAAACCACAGGAAGAGTAGCTGCTGCCTTGGCAGGAACTAATGGGGATCCATAATAAACCCCAGGGAGAGTAGCTGCTGCCTTGGCAGGAACTAATGGGGATCCATAATAAACCCCAGGAAGAGTAGCTGCTGCCTTGGCAGGAAACTAATGGGGATCCATAATAAACCCCAGGAAGAGTAGCTGCTGCCTTGGCAGGAACTAATGGGGATCCATAATAAACCCCAGGGAGAGTAGCTGCTGCCTTGGCAGGAACTAATGGGGATCCATAATAAACCCCAGGGAGAGTAGCTGCTGCCTTGGCAGGAACTAATGGGGATCCATAATAAACCCCAGGGAGAGTAGCTGCTGCCTTGGCAGGAACTAATGGGGATCCATAATAAACCCCAGGAAGAGTAAGTGCTGCCTTGGCAGGAACTAATGGGGATCCATAATAAACCCCAGGGAGAGTAGCTGCTGCCTTGGCAGGAACTAATGGGGATCCATAATAAACCCCAGGGAGAGTAGCTGCTGCCTTGGCAGGAACTAATGGGGATCCATAATAAACCCCAGGAAGAGTAGCTGCTGCCTTGGCAGGAACTAATGGGGATCCATAATAAACCCCAGGGAGAGTAGCTGCTGCCTTGGCAGGAACTAATGGGGATCCATAATAAACCCCAGGAAGAGTAGCTGCTGCCTTGGCAGGAACTAATGGGGATCCATAATAAACCCCATGGAGAGTAGCTGCTGCCTTGGCAGGAACTAATGGGGATCCATAATAAACCCCCAGGAAGAGTAGCTGCTGCCTTGGCAGGAACTAATGGGGATCCATAATAAACCCCCAGGAAGAGTAGCTGCTGCCTTGGCAGGAACTAATGGGGATCCATAATAAACCCCAGGAAGAGTAGCTGCTGCCTTGGCAGGAACTAATGGGGATCCACAATAAACACAAATACAAATAACACCATGATCATCTCATAACAGTAACAAATGGCACCATATTCCTGGCCTATATAGTCAAGTACACTACTTTGACCAGGGCCCAAAGGGTGCAATTTGAGACACATACACAGTTGAAGCCTGGTCTGGAGTTTAAACAACAGATTCATCAACTATCATCTGAGGGGTATCCTACGAAGCAAACTAAATCTACTCAGGGTTTTCTAAAGCTAGCCAGCTTTAGTTAGCTTCACATTCCAGCTCAGGCTTCATCCGTACTACGACGGTAGATATTGCACAAAGGTACCACAAACACCTGATTCCAGCATGCCAGATCTAAAACAGCTGGCCCGGGTCTGGCAGCCGGATCCGGCCCAAGTCCGAAATGAATGACAGACTAGGTGTCATTCGGCCCAGATCTGGCAGCCTGAACTGAGCCAAAGCTGCCATTTTAGGGCCAGAATCGGGACAGCAACGGACCAAATCCATTCTACCCCCCACCACATCTAAAATAATATTATATTATATATACAGTGGCTCGCGGAAGTATTCACCCCCCTTGGCATTGTTCCTATTTTGTTGCCTTACAACCTGGAATTAAAATGGATTATTTGGGAGTTTGTATGATTTGATTTACACAACATGCCTACCACTTTGAAGATGCAAAATAATTTTTTGGGTAAAACAAACAAGAATAAGACAAAAAAACTTTAGTGTGCATAACTATTCACCCCCCCCAAAATCAATACTTTGTAGAGCCACCTTTTCCAGCAATTACAGCTCCAAGTCTCTTGGGGTATGTCTCTATAAGCTTGGCACATCTAGCCACTGGGATTTTTGCCCATTCTTCAAGGCAAAACTGCTCCAGCTCCTTCAAGTTGGATGGGTTCCGCTAGTGTACAGCAATCTTTAAGTCATACCACAGATTCTCAATTGGATTGAGGTCTGGGCTTTGACTTGGCCATTCCAAGACATTTAAATGTTTTCCCTTAAACCACTCGAGTGTTGCTTTAGCAGTATGCTTAGGGTCATTGTCCTGCTGGAAGGTGAACCTCTGTCCCAGTCTCAAATCTCTGAAAGACTGAAACAGGTTTCCCTCAAGAATTTCCCTGTATTTAGCGCCGTCCATCATTCCTTCAATTCTGACCAGTTTCCCAGTCCCTGCAGATGAAAAACATCCCCAAAGCATGATGCTGCCACCACCATGCTTCACTGTGGGGATGGTGTTCTCGGGGTGATGAGAGGTGTTGGGTTTGCGCCAGACATAAAGTTTTCCTTGATGGCTAAAAAGCTCAATTTTAGTCTCATCTGACCAGAGTACCTTCTTCCATATGTTTGGGGAGTCTCCCACATGCCTTTTGGCGAACAAGAAATGTGTTTGCTTATTTTTTTCTTTAAGCAATGGCTTTTTTCTGGCCACTCTTCCGTAAAGCCCAGCTCTGTGGAGTGTACGGCTTAAAGTGGTCCTATGGACAGATACTCCAATCTCCGCTGTGGAGCTTTCCATCTCCTTCAGGGTTATCTTCGGTCTCTTTGTTGCCTCTCTGATTAATGCCCTCCTTGCCTGGTCCATGAGTTTTGGTGGGCGGCCCTCTCTTGGCAGGTTGGTTGTGGTGCCATATTCTTTCCATTTTTCAATAATGGATTTAATGGTGCTCTGTGGGATGTTCAAAGTTTCGGATATTGTTTTATAACCCAACCCTGATCTGTACTTCTCCACAACTTTGTTCCTGACCTGTTTGGAGAGCTCCTTGGTCTTCATGGTGCTGCTTGCTTGGTGGTTCCCCTTGCTTAGTGGTGTTGCAGACTCTGGGGCAAGGATATTGCTGCTAGTAAGATTGCACCTCAATCAACCACTTATCGGATCATCAAGAACTTCAAAGAGAGAGGTTCAATTGTTGTGAAGAAGGCTTCAGGGCACCCAAGAAAGTCCAGCAAGCGCCAGGACCGTCTCCTAAAGTTGATTCAGCTGCGGGATCGGGGCACCACCAGTGCAGAGCTTGCTCAGGAATGGCAGCAGGCAGGTGTGAGTGCATCTGCATGCACAGTGAGGCGAAGACTTTTGGAGGATGGCCTGGTGTCAAGAAGGGCAGCGAGGAAGCCACTTCTCTCCAGGAAAAACATCAGGGACAGACTGATATTCTGCAAAAGGTACAGGGATTGGACTGCTGAGGACTGGGGTAAAGTCATTTTCTCTGATGAATCCCCTTTCCGATTGTTTGGGGCATCCGGAAAACACCTTGTCCGGAGAAGACAAGGTGAGCGCTACCATCAGTCCTGTGTCATGCCAACAGTAAAGCATCCTGAGACCATTCATGTGTGGGGTTGCTTCTCAGCCAAGGGAGTGGGCTCACTCACAATTTTGCCTAAGAACACAGCCATGAATAAAGAATGGTACCAACACATCCTCTGAGAGCAACTTCTCCCAACCATCCAAGAACAGTTTGGTGACGAACAATGCCTTTTCCAGCATGATGGAGCACCTTGCCATAAGGCAAAAGTGATAACTAAGTGGCTCGGGGAACAAAACATCGACATTTTGGGTCCATGGCCCATTGATAACTTGTGGTCGATCCTCAAGAGGCGGGTGGACAAACAAAAACCCACAAATTCTGACAAACTCCAAGCATTGATTATGCAAGAATGGGCTGCCATCAGTCAGGATGTGGCCCAGAAGTTAATTGACAGCATGCCAGGGCGGATTGCAGAGGTCTTGAAAAAGAAGGGTCAACACTGCAAATATTGACTCTTTGCATAAACTTAATGTAATTGTCAATAAAAGCCTTTGACACTTATGGAATGCTTGTAATTATACTTCAGTATACCATAGTAACATCTGACAAAAATATCTAAAAACACTGAAGCAGCAAACTTTGTGAAGACCAATACTTGTGTCATTCTCAAAACCTTTGACCACGACTGTAAATATACTGAGATCATGTGACAGATCATGTGACACTTAGATTGCACACAGGTGGACTTTATTTAACTAATTATGTGACTTCTGAAGGTAATTGGTTGCACCAGATCTTATTCACCACTTTTCCGTTATTTATTTTTGAGAATTTTTTGAAATAAGTTATTTTTTTCATTTCACTTCACCAATTTGGACTACTTTGTGTATGTCCATTACATGAAATCCAAATAAAAATCCATTTAAATTACAGGTTGTAATGCAACAAAATAGGAGAAACGCCAAGGGGGATGAATACTTTGGCAAGGCACTACTAAGTTCACAAACACTAATTATTCTAGTTGACTGCACATGCCATGGACACATAGTACTGACACTCACTCCTCAGTGGTCGGGAATGGACTCATATAACTGAGAATGGACTCATATAACTGAGAATGGACTCATATAACTGAGAATGGACTCATATAACTGAGAATGGACTCTCTACTCTACACATACTGACTCAAATAAATACAAAAATAATACAAAAACAAATAAAAATAAAAATAAAAGGTAAATAATAATAACTAAGGAATTTTGAAGAAGAAAAAAAAGTATTTAATTTAGTGCTAGTTGGGCAATTGAGTGTACAAAACATTAGGAACAACTTCCTAATATTGACCTGCACCCCCTTTTGCCCTCAGAACAACCTCAATTCGTCGGGTCATGGACTCTACAAGGTGTCGAAAGCGTTCCACAGGGATGCTGGCCAATGCTTCCCACAGTTGTGTCAAGTTGGCTGGATATCATTTGGGTGGTGGACCATTGTTGATACACACGGGAAACTGTTGAGTGTGAAACCGGTGCGCCTGGCACCTACTACCATACCCCGTTCAAAGGCACTTCAATATTTTGTCTTGCCCGTTCACCCTCTGAATGGCACACACACACAATCCATGTCTCAATTGTCTCAAGGCTTAAAAATCCTTCTTAAATCCGTCTTCTCTCATTCATCTACACTGATTGAAGTGGATTTAACAGGTGTCATCAATAAGGGATCATAGCTTTCACCTGGATTCACCTGGTCAGACTGTGTCATGGACTGCCTCCAGAACCGCCTGAATTCTACAAGGTGTCGGGATGTTGGTCCATGCTGACGTGGCCGGCGGTACCGTATACATTCACGCTGCAAACAGCCTGGTCCATCTCATCCCAAAGATGCTCTATTGTGTTGAGGTCTGGGGGACTGCGCAGGCCGCTCAAGTAAACTGAACTCGCTGTCATGTTCCATGCAATGTTTTTCCACTCCTCAATTGTCCAGTGTTGGTTGCAAAGAAAAAGCCATATCTTAGACTGCCCATCTTTTAATATTTTATTTTTATTGGCCAGTCTGAGATATGGCTTCAGTTTCTTGGCAATTTCTCGCATTGAACAGCCTTCATTTCTCAGAACAAGAATAGACTGACGAGTTTCAGAAGAAAGTTATTTGTTTCTGCCAATTTTGAGCCTGTAATCGAACCCACAATTGCTGATGCTCCAGATACTCAACTAGTCTCAAGAAGGCCAGTTTTATTGCTTCTTTAATCAGCACAACAGTTTTCAGCTGTGCTAACATAATTGCAAAAGGGTTTTCTAATGATCAATTAGCCTTTTAAAATGATAAACTTGGATTAGCAAACACAACGTGCCATTGGAACACAGGACTGATGGTTGCTGATAATGGGCCTCTGTACGCCTATGTAGATATTCCATAAAAAATCAGCCGTTTCCAGCTACAATAGCCATTTACAACATGAACAATGTCTACATTGTATTTCTGATCAATTTGATGTTCTTTAAATATACGAAAAAATGGCTTTTCTTTCAAAAACAAGGACATTTCTAAGTGTCCCCAAACTTTTGAACGGTAGTGTACATAGACATGGAATCACTAGTCACTTTAATAATGGAACACTAGTCACTTTAATAATGGAACACGAGTCACTTTTAATAATGTTTGCATGCTGCTTTACTCATCTCATATGTATATAATGTATTCTATTCTACTGTATTTCAGTCTATACCACTCCGACATTGCTCTCCCTAATATTTATATATTTCTTAATTCCATTCTTTAACTTTTAGATTCGTGTGTATTGTTGTGAATTGATAGATACTACTGCACTGTTGGAGCTAGGAACACAAGCATTTTGCTACACCCACAATAACATCTGCTAAATATGTGTATGTGACCAATAAAATGTTATTTTATTTGAGTTGAACGGTGTTTCCTCCGACACATTGGTGCGGCTGGCTTCCGGGTTAAACGGGCGGATGTTAAGAAGCGCGGTTTGGCGGGTCATGTTTCGGAGGACGCATGACTCGACCTTCGCCTCTCCCGAGCCCATTAGGGAGTTGCAGCGATGAGACAAGATCGTAATTGGATCGCAATTGGATATCACGAAGATGGGGAGAAAAAGGGGGTAAAATATGAAAAATGAAAAAAATTAAATAAAAAATAACATTAAAAAATAAATAATATGAAGAGTGGTACTCAGTGATGTGTTGTGTTGGATTTTCCCAAAACATAACGCTTTGTATTCAGGACATGAAGTTAATTTCTTTGCCACATTTTTACCAGTTTTACTTTAGTGCCTTAATGCAAACAGGATACATGTTTTGGAATATTTTTATTCTGTACAGGCTTCCTTCTTTTAACTCTGTCATTTATGTTAGTATTGTGGAGTTACTAGAATGTTGTTGATCCATCCAAAATTTATCCTATCACAGCCAATAAACTCAGTAACTGTTTTAAAGTCACCATTGGCCTCATGGTGAAATTTCCTTCCTCTCCGGCAACTGAGTTAGGAAGGACGCCTGTATCTTTGTAGTGACTGGGTGTATTGATACACCATCCAAAGTGTAATTAATAACTTCACCATGCTCAACGGGATATTCAATGTCAGTTTTATTTTTACCCATCTACCAATAGGTGCCCTTCTTTGCGAGGCATTGAAAAACTTCCCTGGTCTTTGTGCTTGAATTTGTGCTTGAAATTCACTGTTCAACTGAGGGACCTAATTGTATGTGTAGGGTACAGAGATGAGGTAGTCATTCAAAAATCACGTTTAATACTATTATTGCACATAAAGTGAGTCCATGCAACTTATTATGTGACTTGTTAAGCAACGTTTTACTCATTAACTTATTTAAGCTTGCCATAACAAAGGGGTTGAATACATATTGACTCAAGACATTTCAGCTTTTCATTTTTTATTAATTTGTACAAATTTTGAAAAACAATTCCACTTTGACATTATGGGGTACTGTAGGCCAGTGACCCCCTCCCCCATTTTAAACTCAGGCTGTAACACAACAAAATGTGGAAAAAGTCAAGAGGTATGAATACTTTCTGAAGGCACTGTAGTACTAGTAGTTATTCTCTGTAACGGGAGATATAGTACTCTTTAAAGTTGTCCTGGGCCTTGATAGAGTGGAGGACGGAGGAGAACTGCTGCTTCCACAGAGATGGGATTAAGATAAAAGATAAAATAGGATTAAGATAAAAGATCAGAGAAGAAAAACTGGATTAAGAGCCAAGTGCTGGTAGGCAGGATTTCCTGAACACCTTAGTTGGTACCCTATTCCCTATATACCTCATTTCTACCAGCATGTTAAATGTGCAACCAGAGGGGAAAAAACTCTAGACCACCTTTACTCCACACACAGAGACGCATACAAAGCTCTCCCTCGCCCTCCATTTGGCAAATCTGACCATAACTCTATCCTCCTGATTCCTGCTTATAAGCAAAAACTGAAGCAGGAAGCACCAGTGATTCGGCTAATAAAAAAGTGGTCAGATGACGCAGATGCTAAGCTACAGGACTGTTTTGCTAGCACAGACTGGAACATGTTCCGGGATTCTTCAGACAGCATTGAGGAGTACACCACATCAGTCACTGGCTTCATCAATAAGTGCATCGATGATGTCGTCCCCACAGTGACCGTACGTACATACCCCAACCAGAAGCCATGGATTACAGGAAACATCCGCACTGAGCTAAAGGGTAGAGCTGCCGCTTTCAAGGAACGGGACTCTAACCCGGACGCTTATAAGAAATCCCGCTATGACCTCCGACGAACCATCAAACAGGCAAAGAGTCAATACAGGTCTAAGATTGAATCATACTACACTGGCTCTGACGCTCGTCGGATGTGGCAGGGCTTGAAAACTATTACAGACTACAAAGGGAAGCACAGCCGCGAGCTGCCCAGTGACACAAGCCTACCAGACGAGCTAAACCACTTCTATGCTCGCTTCGAGGCAAGCAACACTGAAGCATGCATGAGAGCACCAGCTGTTCCGGACGACTATGTGATCACGCTCTCCGTAGCCGATGTGAGTAAGACTTTTAAGCAGGTCAACATTCACAAGGCCGCAGGGCCAGACGGATTACCAGGACGTGTACTCCGAGCATGTGCTGACCAACTGGCAAGTGTCTTCACTGACATTTTCAACATATCCCTGACTGAGTCTGTAATACCAACATGTTTCAAGCAGACCACCATAGTCCCTGTGCCCAAGAACTCTAAAATAACCTGCCTAAATGACTACCGACCCGTGGCACTGACGTCTGTAGCCATGAAGTGCTTTGAAAGACTGGTCATGGCTCACATCAACAGCATAATCCCAGAAACCCTAGACCCACTCCAATTTGCATACCGCCCCAACAGATCCACAGATGATGCATCTCTATCGCACTCCACACTGCCCTTTCCCACCTGGACAAGAGGAACACCTACGTGAGAATGCTATTCATTGACTACAGCTCAGCATTCAACACCATAGTGCCCTCAAAGCTCATCACTAAGCTAAGGATCCTGGGACTAAACACCTCCCTCTGCAACTGGATCCTGGACTTCCTGACGGGCCGCCCCCAGGTGGTAAGGGTAGGTAACAAACACATCTGCCACACTGATCCTCAACACGGGGGCCCCTCAGGGGTGCGTGCTCAGTCCCCTCCTGTACTCTCTGTTCACCCATGACTGCATGGCCAGGCACGACTCCAACACCATCATTAAGTTTGCCGACGACACAACAGTGGTAGGCCTGATCACCGACAACGATGAGACAGCCTATAGGGAGGAGGTCAGAGATCTGGCCGTGTGGTGCCAGGACAACAACCTCTCCCTCAACGTGACCAAGACAAAGGAGATGATTGTGGACTACAGGAAAAAAAAGAGGACTGAGCACGCCCCCATTCTCATCGACGGGGCTGTAGTGGAACAGGTTGAGAGCTTCAAGTTCCTTGGTGTCCACATCACCAACGAACTATCATGGTCCAAACACACCAAGACAGTCGTGAAGAGGGCACGACAAAGCCTATTCCCCCTCAGGAGACTAAAAAGATTTGGCATGGGTCCTCAGATCCTCAAAAAATTCTACAGCTGCACCATCGAGAGCATCCTGACTGGTTGCATCACCGCCTGGTATGGCAACTGCCTGGCCTCTGACCGCAAGGCACTACAGAGGGTAGTGCGTACGGCCCAGTACATCACTGGGGCAAAGCTCCCTGCCATCCAGGACCTCTATACCAGGCGGTGTCAGAGGAAGGCCCTCAAAATTGTCAAAGACTCCAGTCACCCTAGTCATAGACTGTTCTCTCTGCTACCGCACGGCAAGCGGTACCGGAGTGCCAAGTCTAGGTCCAAAAGACTTCTCAACAGCTTCTACCCCCAAGCCATAAGACTCCTGAACAGCTAATCATGGCTACCCGGACTATTTGCACTGCCCCCCCACCCCCATCCTTTTTACGCTGCTGCTACTCTGTTAAGTATTTATGCATAGTCACTTTAACTCTACCCACATGTACATATTACCTCAACTACCTCAACTAGCCGGTGCCCCCGCACATTGACTCTGCAACGGTACCCCCCTGTATATATAGCCTCCCTACTGTCACTTTATTTTACTGTATATATAGCCTCCCTACTGTCACTTTATTTTACTTCTGCTCTTTTTTTCTTAACACTTTTTTGTTGTTTTATTCTTACTTACTTTTTTTGTTTAAAATAAATGCACTGTTGGTTAAGGGCTGTAAGTAAGCATTTCACTGTAATGTCTGCACCTGTTGTATTCGGCGCATGTGACCAATAAAATTTGATTTGATTTGATTTGATTTGATTTGATATAGTGCGCCACTTTCGACCAGAGTCCTAGGTGCCATTTGTGATGCTAGGGGCCCTGGTCAAGTCAAATCAAATCAAATCAAATTTTATTGGCCACATGCGCCGAATACAACAGGTGCAGACATTACAGTGAAATGCTTACTTACAGCCCTTAACCAACAGTGCATTTATTTTTAACAAAAAAGTAAAAATAAAACAACAACAAAAAAAGTGTTGAGAAAAAAAGAGCAGAAGTAAAATAAAATAACAGTAGGGAGGCTATATATACAGGGGGGTGCCGGTGCAGAGTCAATGTGCGGGAGCACCGGCTAGTTGAGGTAGTTGAAGTAATATGTACATGTGGGTAGAGTTAAAGTGACTATGCATAAATAATTAACAGAGTAGCAGCAGCGTAAAAGGATGGGGTGGGGGGGCAGTGCAAATAGTCCGGGTAGCCATGATTAGCTGTTCAGGAGTCTTATGGCTTGGGGGTAGAAGCTGTTGAGAAGTCTTTTGGACCTAGACTTGGCACTCCGGTACCGCTTGCCGTGCGGTAGCAGAGAGAACAGTCTATGACTAGGGTGGCTGGAGTCTTTGACAATTTTGAGGGCCTTCCTCTGACACCGCCTGGTATAGAGGTCCTGGATGGCAGGAAGCTTGGCCCCAGTGATGTACTGGGCCGTACGCACTACCCTCTGTAGTGCATTGCGGTCGGAGGCCAAGCAGTTGCCATACCAGGCGGTGATGCAACCAGTCAGGATGCTCTCGATGGTGCAGCTGTAGAATTTTTTGAGGATCTGAGGACCCATGCCAAATCTTTTCAGTCTCCTGAGGGGGAATAGGCTTTGTTGTGCCCTCTTCACGACTGTCTTGGTGTGTTTGGACCATGATAGTTTGTTGGTGATGTGGACACCAAGGAACTTGAAGCTCTCAACCTGTTCCACTACAGCCCCGTCGATGAGAATGGGGGCGTGCTCAGTCCTCTTTTTTTTCCTGTAGTCCACAATCATCTCCTTTGTCTTGGTCACGTTGAGGGAGAGGTTGTTATCCTGGCACCACACGGCCAGGTCTCTGACCTCCTCCCTATAGGCTGTCTCATCGTTGTCGGTGATCAGGCCTACCACTGTTGTGTCGTCTGCAAACTTAATGATGGTGTTGGAGTCGTGCCTGGCCATGCAGTCATGGGTGAACAGGGAGTACAGGAGGGGACTGAGCACGCACCCCTGAGGGGCCCCCGTGTTGAGGATCAGTGTGGCAGATGTGTTGTTACCTACCCTTACCACCTGGGGGCGGCCCGTCAGGAAGTCCAGGATCCAGTTGCAGAGGGAGGTGTTTAGTCCCAGGATCCTTAGCTTAGTGATGAGCTTTGAGGGCACTATGGTATTGAATGCTGAGCTGTAGTCAATGAATAGCATTCTCACGTAGGTGTTCCTCTTGTCCAGGTGGGAAAGGGCAGTGTGGAGTGCGATAGAGATTGCATCATCTGTGGATCTGTTGGTGGCGGTATGCAAATTGGAGTGGGTCTAGGGTTTCTGGGATAATGCTGTTGATGTGAGCCATGACCAGCCTTACAGGCGTCAGTGCTACGGGTCGGTAGTCATTTAGGCAGGTTATCTTAGAGTCCTTGGGCACGGGGACTATGGTGGTCTGCTTGAAACATGTTGGTATTACAGACTCAGTCAGGGACATGTTGAAAATGTCAGTGAAGACACTTGCCAGTTGGTCAGCACATGCTCGGAGTACACGTCCTGGTAATCCGTCTGGCCCTGCGGCCTTGTGAATGTTGACCTGCTTAAAAGTCTTACTCACATCGGCTACGGAGAGCGTGATCACATAGTCATCTGGAACAGCTGGTGCTCTCATGCATGCTTCAGTGTTGCTTGCCTCGAAGCGAGCATAGAAGTGGTTTAGCTCGTCTGGAAGTCTTGTGTCACTGGGCAGCTTGCGGCTGTGCTTCCCTTTGTAGTCTGTAATAGTTTTCAAGCCCTGCCACATCCGACGAGCGTCAGAGCCAGTGTAGTAGGATTCAATCTTAGTCCTGTATTTACTCTTTGCCAGTTTGATGGTTCGTCGGAGGGCATAGCGGGATTTCTTATAAGCGTCCTGGTTAGAGTCCCGCTCCTTGAAAGCGGCAGCTCTACCCTTTAGCTCAGTGCGGATGTTTCCTGTAATCCATGGCTTCTGGTTGGAGTATGTACGTACGGTCACTGTGGGGACGACATCATCAATGCACTTATTGATGAAGCCAGTGACTGATGTGGTGTACTCCTCAATGCTATCTGAAGAATCCCGGAACATGTTCCAGTCTGTGCTAGCAAAACAGTCCTGTAGCTTAGCATCTGCGTCATCTGACCACTTTTTTATTAACCGAGTCACTGGTGCTTCCTGCTTTAGTTTTTGATTATAAGCAGGAATCAGGAGGATAGAGTTATGGTCAGATTTGCCAAATGGAGGGCGAGGGAGAGCTTTGTATGCGTCTCTGTGTGTGGAGTAAAGGTGGTCTAGAGTTTTTTTTTTTCCTCTGGTTGCACATTTAACATGCTGGTAGAAATTAGGTAGAACGGATTTAAGTTTCCCTGCATTAAAGTCCCCGGCCACTAGGAGCGCTGCCTCTGGATGAGCGTTTTCCTGTTGATTTATGGCCTTATACAGCTTATTCAGTGCAATCTTAAGGCCAGCATTGGTTTGTGGTGGTAAATAGACAGCTATAAAAAATATAGATGAAAACTCTTTTGGTAAATAGTGTGGTCTACAGCGTATCATAAGATACTCTACCTCAGGCGAGCAAAACCTCGAGACTTCCTTAGTATTTGATTTTGTGCACCAGCTGTTGTTTACAAATATACACAGACCGCCACCCCTTGTCTTACCGGAGTCAGCCGTTCTATCATGCCGATGTAGCGTATAGCCCGCTAGCTGTATGTTATCCATGTCGTCGTTCAGCCACGACTCGGTGAAACATAAGATATTACAGTTTTTAATGTCCCGTTGGTAGGATAACCGTAATCTTAGGTCATCCAATTTGTTCTCCAATGATTGAAGATTGGCTAATAGGATTGATGGGAGCGGCAGTTTACTCGCTCGCCGTCGGATCCTTACGAGGCACCCCGACCTACGTCCACGATATCTCCGTCTCTTCCTCATGCGAATGACAGGGATTTGGGCCTTGTCGGGTGTCTGGAGGATATCCTTCGCGGCCGCCTCGTTGAAGAAAAGATCTTCGTCCAATACGAGGTGAGTAATCGCTGTCCTGATATCCAGAAGCTCTTTTTGGTTATAAGAGACGATGGCAGAAACATTATGTACAGAATAAATTACAAATAACGCGAAAAAACACACATAATAGTACAATTGGTTAGAGGGCTGTAAAACGGCAGCCATCTTCTCCGGCGCCACTATATGCCATTTGGGATGCACTCCTGCCTTGTTGTTGCTTCGCTCCTGTATGCAGAGGAAGCAGAAGCAATGGAGGCACCTGTCCAGGTAAGTCATGTCGTTGAACCGGTCTAGACAGATACAAGTCTTAAGAGTCTGGGGGACACCTCGGCCGAGACAGACTGCGACGAAGGGGGTCTTAGAGGGCTGTTCCTGACCTCCCCCTCTGCCTTCTCCGCTCTCCCTCGGACGAGACAGACTGCGACGAAGGGGGTCTTAGAGGGCTGTTCCTGACCTCCCCCTCTGCCTTCTCCGCTCTCCCTCGGACGAGACAGACTGCGACGAAGGGGGTCTTAGAGGGCTGTTCCTGACCTCCCCCTCTGCCTTCTCCGCTCTCCCTCGGACGAACACCCAAACTCCATCTTAGTAGGGTCCATCTTCTAGAGGAGGTGGGTGTCAGTCGATACACCTCCCCAATACATCACTTGCCTACGGTGTATGTTGGGCTGAGATGAATGTAGGTTAGCATACTATGGGGATGTGGGTCAACAAAGATGTTACCAGTGATCTAGTCTAGGGCCTAGATCTTTCCCTGTGTAGCTACCTACGTTTTAAAGTTAATTTACCTGTTAGGATTCATATGTAGAGTGAAACGAGTGGTTTTCGCCACAAGATGTAGCAGCTGGGTGACGTACTACGTCCTTGTCTGTCCACACGTCGTCTCCAGCAGCGAACCACCCACGCCCTGGTTAGCTGCATCACTAGCACTAATAATAATCAAAACAATACAAATGTGATGTTGATTATAGTTAACGTTAGCTAGCTCGTCAGGCTAACCGAGTAGCTAGCTCATGAGCATCTCTCTTCCTGCCTGACAACTCGACTCCCCTGCAGAGTTCTCCGGTTCACAGTCAAAACATCTAGTTTAGCTCAGCAATCTGACGACTTTACGGAGAATTCAGACCTAAATAATAGTAGAAATTGTAACATCTATGGTAGGCAAGGTAGCCGACTGTTGCCTTGTGAATCAGAAAGCAGAGAGCAAAAAGCAGTTGGAAACCGCTGATTCTGGGATACTGGAGGGCTTTCCCTTTGCGCAACCCTCTGGTGGCCAAGGAAAATAAGAGACAGGTTTATGTTGGTTGCGTTGCATCCACTTTTGTTGTTGTTGGTTGAAACTATTTCATCTTGATTTCTTAGTATTACACGTCCACTTCTCATCTACAAATGGGACAATTGTCATGTAATAATTGCCCTGCTAGTAGCTATTGGTTATTGTCTTTTAGGCCCCTAATTCCGACAGATGGCGCCAGAGTAAAGCTTTTGACTGGCAACAGTGTGTTGACCGTCCGTGTTGTCATAGCGATGGAAGCCAGAGAGCTAGCCAGCTAAACAGCTAACCGCAGCTAAACAAAACGTTGTGTTTCAGTCAACTTCTACCAACATTAAAGATGATGAACATCAGCAACCGTGCATTGGATAGACTCTACTCTGTTGTGAGTAGCTTTTTATGTTCCCGTAGCTGGTTGTTTTAGCCGGCTGGTTGTGCTAGCTAGCTAACTGCAAGGGATAATACTTGTAAAATGTGAGCTAGGTCTAACGTTACATTTCAACAACAACACGGTGAGCTGGCCTATGTATCTACGCTACAGGACAATAGCTAATCACATAACTCCTTAACTGAACGTATCTAGACAAGCTGTGGCCGATATGTTTGAAAACGTCGTGAGCTTAACTAACTAACTAGCTAGCTACATAGCTTAGCTAACTAGCTAGCTACATAGCTTAGCTAACTAGCCTGGATGCCTGCTAGCTAACTAGCCTTGATGCCAGCTAGCTAACTAACTAGCTAACTAGCCTGGATGCCAGCTAGCTAACTAGTTAGCTAACTAGCCTGGATGCCAGCTAGCTAACTAGCCTGGATGCCAGCTAGCTAACTAGCTAGCTAACTAGCCTGGATGCCAGCTAGCTAACTAGCTAGCTAACTAGCTTGGATGCCAGCTAACTAACTAGCCTGGATGCCAGCTAGCTAACTAGCTAGCTAACTAGCCTGGATGCCAGCTAGCTAACGTTAACTAGTTGACAGTTTCAGCTCTGGCCAAAGTGGCCAGGTCCCTGCCTGAAACACAACAGTCAGTACCAAAGCTAGCTAGCTAGGTTATATGTCATCGGAAACAATTTTAGAAGTTAACCCATGTCAACATAATAGATAGTACATTTGATCGTATTTTTTTAATGTAATTCTGTAAACATACTTAGTAAGTTGCTGTAAATATTGTGTTGTGTGTTTGTTTCCAGCTCCTGCTGGCCATAGTGGTGCTGTCGTGGACCTATGTCATCTATGGTAGTAGGATAGCAGCACAGATGCAGCTGGAGAAGAGACTCAACATCAAACTACACAACTAAAGCTCAAATACGGTAAGTACAGTAAGTTAACCCCAACTCAAACTCAGAACACTAACTAATAACTCAACTTCTAACAGTAAGTTAACCTCAACTCAAACTCAGAACACTAACTAACAACTCAACTTCTAACAGTAAGTTAACCCCAACTCAAACTCAGAACACTAACTAACAACTCAACTTCTAACAGTAAGTTAACCTCAACTCAAACTCAGAACACTAACTAACAACTCAACTTCTAACAGTTAGTTAACCCCAACTCAAACTCAGAACACTAACTAATAACTCAACTTCTAACAGTAAGTTAACCTCAACTCAAACTCAGAACACCAACTAACAACTCAACTTCTAACAGTAAGTTAACCTCAACTCAAACTCAGAACACTAACTAACAACTCAACTTCTAACAGTAAGTTAACCTCAACTCAAACTCAGAACACTAACTAACAACTCAACTTCTAACAGTTAGTTAACCTCAACTCAAACTCAGAACACCAACTAACAACTCAACTTCTAACAGTAAGTTAACCTCAACTCAAACTCAGAACACCAACTAACAACTCAACTTCTAACAGTAAGTTAACCCCAACTCAAACTCAGAACACTAACTAACAACTCAACTTCTAACAGTAAGTTAACCTCAACTCAAACTCAGAACACTAACTAACAACTCAACTTCTAACAGTAAGTTAACCTCAACTCAAACTCAGAACACCAACTAACAACTAAACTCGGAATACATGTCCCAAATTAAATAAATGATCTCACTCCAATAAATTTTAATAGAAAGTTAGCAAAAATAGATAAGATCTTGCTACCATGGAAAGGTAAATACCTGACTATTTGTGGAAAAATCACACTGATTAACTCTTTAGTATTATCCCAGTTTACCTATTTGCTTATGGTCTTGCCTACGCCTAGCGAACAGTTTTTTAAATTTATATGAGAAAAAAATATTCAATTTTATTTGGAACGGCAAGCCAGACTAAATTAAACGGGCCTATATAATGAATATGAATTCGGAGGACAGAAATTATTAAATATTAAAGCATTAGAACTATCACTAAAAGCTTCAGTCATACAAAAGTTATACTTAAATCCAAACTGGTTCTCTAGCAAATTAGTAAGATTGTCTCACCCAATGTTCAAGAATGGCCTTTTTCCCTTTATTCAGATTACAACCACTCATTTTCAGTTATTTGAAAAGGAAATCATCTCCCAAATATCACTATTTCTAAAACAAGCCATAGAAAGTTGGTTGCAATTTCAATTTAATCCTCCAGAAACGACAGAACAAATAATGCAACAAATGTTGTGGTTAAACTCAAATATACTAATTGATAAAAAAACATTATTTTTTGAAAAATGTTAAAAAAAGGTATAATCTTCGTAAATGATACCATAGGGGTAGGACTGGTGGAGTTATGTCACACATGCAGCTAACAAAAACATATGGAAATGTCTGCTCTACCCAAAATTACAACCAAATAATTGCAGCATTACCGCAAAAATGGAAGAGGAAAGTGGAAGGGGGAAAAAGTAAGGAACTTGTCTGTCGGCCTTGCATTAAAGAACATAATTGGTTAAAGAAAACTGTGATAAATAAAAAAGTATACCAGTTTCATTTAAGGACCAAAGGATTGACAGCCGTCCCATATAGATTGCAAAATAGTTGGGAAGAGATTTTTGACGTACCGATCCCATGGCATAGTGTTTATGAACTGACACGCAAAACGACGCCGGATTCTAAACTTAGAATTTTTCAATTTAAATTATTATACAAAATTCTTGCTACCAATAGAATGTTATTTATATGGGGGATACAATCTTCCCAGCTCTGCAGATTTTGCTGCGAAGAGACAGAATCATTAGATCATTTGTTTTGGTGCTGTCCATTTGTAGCTTGTTTTTGGACACAGGTCCAGGAATGGCTGAAGGATTGCAATATTTACCTGGAGCTAACCTTGCAGATAGCATTACTGGGTGATCTGAAAAGTCATAGTCAATCGATCAATAATATAATAATACTTTTAGCAAAAATGTTAATTTTCAATTTACAATCTGTAGAAACAATGAGAATAGAAAGGTTCAGAACTTTTGTAAAACATCACAGTACAGTTGAAAAAATATATGGCAAATATAAATCCAATATGGATGGTGTTAAAAGATAGATGGGAGGTGTTGAATGGAGTTGAAGGATGGGACTAATAACAACTAACAACAACTAAAACAACAAGATAACTAATAATGTAAAGCACGCTGTGTCCATAATAAGTATATAGGTTATAGGTTGAGAGCTTTTGGGAAAGAGCACAGTTAGAAAGATACGGCATGTAGAAGCAAACCAGATGGACATCATGAAAATGATCAGAGAGGTTGAGAGTAGAGGAAGTTCAGGAGTAAAAACAAACAAAATAGAAGTATTGTCAAATTGACTGTGTCCATAAAATGTATATAGTATGTATAAGCTGGAAGTAGAGGCCTAAGCATTGTTGTTCACTAGTTTACTCCAATTAAGGAAGGGGTGGTGGGGTTGGAAAGGATAAAAGGGAAATATATTTTTAAAAAGGGGATGTACAGTTGAAGTCTTTACATACACTTAGGTTGGAGTCATTAAAACTTGTTTTCCAACCACTCCACACATTTCTTGTTAACAAACTATAGTTTTGGCAAGTCGGTTAGGACATCTACTTTGTGCATGACACAAGTAAAATGTTTACAGACAGATTATTTCACTTATAATTCACTGTATCACAATTCCAGTGGGTCAGAAGTTTACATACACTAAGTTGAC
>CM072256.1:647415-669004 GCA_036851935.1 Coregonus suidteri | reverse complement strand
TCCCCTTTAAGGGGGGGTTAATCAACCCCTTTATTTACGAGGAGGTTGGGTTTCCAACCCCCCTTTGTAGAGGTTGGGTTTACCCCCCAAAACCCTAACATTTTAGGGGGTTAGGGTAAACCCCTTAAAAAATTGGGGGGGGGGAAAAAAACCCAATTTGGGGGGGGTTTTGGGGGCCCCCAAAACCCTCAAACTTTTAAGAGGTTGGGGTTACAAAACCTCAAAATTTATGAAGGGAAAGGTTTGGAAAAACCCCCAATTTATGAGGGGGGTTTTGGGGTTTAAAAAACCTAACCCCGGGGGGGGTTTGTTAAAACCCTTATACGAGATTTGGGGGTTTTAAAAACCCCAAATTCAAAGGGGTTGGGTTACAAAAACCCAACTTCGAGAGGGGGGGGTTTATTAAAACCCCCAAATTTATGTAGAGGGGTTTGGGGTTTAAAAAACCACCCAAAAATTTAAAAGGTTGGGTAAGAAGTTTCCCTTATTTAAAAATTTGGGTCAGAGAGGGGGGGCCTCCCCAAAAATTGGGTCAGAGATTTAACTTTTTTTTGGGGGGTTAGGGCAGGGGGGTTTCCCTTACAAAAATTTTAGGGTCAGAGAAGTCTTTACAAATTTTGGGGGGGGGAAAGAGTCGTAACTTACTTAAAGGGGGGGTTTAGGAGAAATTTTTAACTTACTTTAATTTAAAACCCACTGTAAAGAGGGGTTGGGTTATAAAAAGCTATTTGGAGTTAGGGTTAGGTCAAGAGAAGTCTGAAACTTACGTGGGGGTTAGGGGTTAGGGCAGAGAGAGTCTGTAATTACTGTGGGGTTAGGGGTTGGGTCAGAGAGACGTCTGTTAATTACTGTAGAGGTTAGGGGTTAGGTCGAAAACCGTCTGAAATTACTGTAGGGGTTTGGGGTTAGGGTAAAGAAAAAGTCTGTTTACTGTAGGGGTTGGGGGTTGGGTAAAGAGGCCGTCTTAACTTTGTAGAGGTTAGGGTTGGGGTCAGAGAAAGGTCTTAATTTACTGTAGAGGTTAGGGTTAGGGTCAGAGAGACCGTCTGTAACTTACTGGAGAGGTTAGGGGTTAGGGTCAAGAGAGACCGTCTGTAACTTACTGTCGAGGTAGGGGTTTTTTCTTTAGGGGGGTTTTTTCAGAGAGAGAGTCTGTAACCTTACTGTAGAGGTTAGGGGAGCGTCAGAGAGGACGTCTGTTCTGTAACTTACTGTGGAGGTTAGGGTTTAGGGTCAGAGAGCACGTCTGTAACGTACGGTAGAGGTTAGGTCTGGGTAGAGAGAGAGTCTGTAACTTACTGTAGAGGTGGGGTTAGGGTCAGAGAGGACCGTCTGTAACTTACTGTAGAGGTAAGATGTTAGGGTCAGAGAGACTGTCTGTAACTTACTGTAGAGGTTATGGGTTAGGGTCGAGAGACCGTCTGTAACTTACTGTAGATGCTAGGGGTTAGGGTCAGAGAGACCGTCTGTAACTTACTGTAGTGAGGTTAGGGGTTAGTGGTCAGGAGAGAACGTCTGTAACTTACTGTAGAGGTTAGGGGTTAGGTCAGAGAGACCGTCTGTAAACTTACTGTAGAGGTTAGGGGTTAGGCGTCAGAGAGAGAG
Organism: Coregonus suidteri; assembly: GCA_036851935.1. Taxonomy (NCBI): domain Eukaryota; kingdom Metazoa; phylum Chordata; class Actinopteri; order Salmoniformes; family Salmonidae; genus Coregonus; species Coregonus suidteri. Next base: position 667,399 of record CM072256.1, on the reverse strand, counting down.
TCTGTAACTTTACTGTAGAGGTTAGGGTTAGGGTCAGAGAGACCGTCTGTAACTTACTGTAAGAGGTTAGGGGTTAGGGTCAGAGAGGACCGTCTGTAACTTACTGTAGAGGTTTAGGGGTTAGGGTCAGAGAGACTGTCTGTAACTTACTGTAGAGGTTTAGGGGTAGGGTCAGAGAGACCGTCTGTAACTTTACTGTAGAGGTAGAGGGGTTAGGGTCAGGAGAGAGACCGTCTGTAAGGTTACTGTCAGAGGTCTAACGTACTGTAGAGGTTAGGGGGTTAGGGTCAGAGAGACCGTCTGTAACTTACTGTAGAGGTTAGGGGTTAGGGTTAGAGAGACCGTCTGTAACTTACTGTAGAGGTTAGGGGTTAGGGTCAGAGAGAGAGTAACTACTGTAACTTAGGGTACTGTAGAGGTTACTTCGTAGAGGTTAGGGGTTAGGGTCAGAGAGACCGTCTGTAACTTACTGTAGAGGTTAGGGGTCTAGGGTAGGGTCAGAGAGAGCAGTCTACTTAGGGTTTAGTAGAGGTTAGGGGTTAGGGTCAGAGAGAGACCCGTCTGTAAACTTACTGTAGAGGAGACCGTTAGGGAGGTTAGGGTCAGGGCAGAGAGAGAGTCTGTAACTTACTGTAGAGGTTAGGGGTTAGGGTCAGAGAGACCGTCTGTAACTTACTGTAGAGGTTAGGGGTTAGGGTCAGAGAGAAACTTAGTCTGTAACTTACTGTAGAGGTTAGGGGTTAGGGTCAGAGAGAGAGTCTGTAACTTACTGTAGAGGTTAGGGGTTAGGGTCAGAGAGACCGTCTGTAACTACTGTAGAGGTTAGGGGGTTAGGGTCAGAGAGAGAGTCTGTAACTTACTGTAGAGGTTAGGGGTTAGGGTCAGAGAGAGAGTCTGTAACTTACTGTAGAGGTTAGGGGTTAGGGTCAGAGAGACCGTCTGTAACTTACTGTAGAGGTTAGGGGTTAGGGTCAGAGAGACCGTCTGTAAACTTCTGTAGAGGTTACTGGTACTGGTAGAGGAGAGTAACTTACTGGGGTTAGGGTCAGAGAGACCGTCTGTAACTTACTGTAGAGGTTAGGGGTTAGGGTCAGAGAGACCGTCTGTAACTTACTGTAGAGGTTAGGGGTTAGGGTCAGAGAGGACCGTCGTCTCTGTAACTTACTGTAGAGGTTAGGGGTTAGGGTCAGAGAGACCGTCTGTAACTTACTGTAGAGGTTAGGGGTTAGGGTCAGAGAGAGAGTCTGTAACTTACTGTAGAGGTTAGGGGTTAGGGTCAGAGAGAGAGTCTGTAACTTACTGTAGAGGTTAGGGGTTAGGGTCAGAGAGACCGTCTGTAACTTACTGTAGAGGTTAGGGGTTTAGGGTCAGAGAGACCGTCTGTACTTACTGTAGAGGTTAGGGGTTAGGGTCAGAGAGACCGTCTGTAACTTACCTGTAGAGGTTAGGGGTTAGGGTCACTCTGTAACTTACTGTAGAGGTTAGGGGTTAGGGTCAGAGAGAGACAGTCTGTAACTTACTGTAGAGGTTAGGGGTTAGGGTCAGAGAGAGAGTCTGTAACTTACTGTAGAGGTAGGGTTAGGGTCAGAGAGACCGTCTGTACTTACTGTAGAGGTTTAGGGGTTAGGGTCAGAGAGACCGTCTGTAACTTACTGTAGAGGTTAGGGGTTAGGGTCAGAGAGACCGTCTGTAACTTTACTGTAGAGGTTAGGGGTTAGGGTCAGAGAGAGAGTCTGTAAACTGTACTGTTAGGGTCAGAGTTACCGGGGGTTAGGGGTTAGGGTCAGAGAGAGAGTCTGTAACTTACTGTAGAGAGGGGTTGTAGGGTCAGAGAGACTGTCTGTAACTTACTGTAGAGGTTAAGGGGTTAGGGTCAGAGAGACCGTCTGTAACTTACTGTAGAGGTTAGGGGTTAGGGTCAGAGAGAGAGTCTGTAACTTACTGTAGAGGTTAGGGGTTAGGGTCAGAGAGAACCGTCTGTAAACTTACTTACTTTAGGGTTAGAGGTCTGTAACTTACTGGAGGTTAGGGTTAGGGTCAGAGAGACCGTCTGTAACTTACTGTAGAGGTTAGGGGTTAGGGTCAGAGAGACCGTCTGTAACTTACTGTAGAGGTTAGGGGTTAGGGTCAGAGAGACCGTCTGTAACTTACTGTAGAGGTTAGGGGTTAGGGTCAGAGAGGACCGTCTGTAAACCTTACTGTAGAGGTTAGGGGTTAGGGTCAGAGAGACCGTCTGTAACTTACTGTAGAGGTTAGGGGTTAGGGTCAGAGAGAGAGTCTGTAACTTTACTGTAGAGGTTAGGGGTTAGGGTCAGAGAGACCGGCTGTAACCTACTTACTGTAGATGGGTTAGGGGTTAGGGTCAGAGAGAGAGTCTGTAACTTACTGTAGAGGTTAGGGGTTAGGGTCAGAGAGAGACCGTCTGTAACTTACTGTAGAGGTTAGGGGTTAGGGTCAGAGAGAGAGAGTCTGTAACTTACTGTAGAGGGTTAGGGTTAGGGTCAGAGAGACCGTCTGTAACTTACTGTAGAGGTTAGGGGTTAGGGGTCAGGAGAGACACCGTCCGTCGTAACTTACTGTAGAGGTTAGGGGTTAGGGTCAGAGAGACCAGTCTTGTAACTTACTGTAGAGAGGTTAGGGAGTTAGGGGTCAGAGAGAGGAGTCTGTAACTTTACTGTAGAGGTTAGGGGTTAGGGTCAGAGAGACCGTCTGTAACTTACTGTAGAGGTGGGGGTTAGGGGTAGAGAGAGAGTTCTGTAACTTACTGTAGAGGTAAGGGTTAGGGTCAGAGAGAGAGTCTGTAACTTACTGTAGAGGTTAGGGTTAGGGTCAGAGAGAGAGTCTGTAACTTACTGTAGAGGTTAGGGGTTAGGGTCAGAGAGACCGTCTGTAACTTACTGTAGAGGTTAGGGGTTAGGGTCAGAGAGAGAGTCTGTAACTTACTGTAGAGGTTAGGGGTTAGGGTCAGAGAGAACCGTCTGTAACTTACTGTAGAGTTTAGGGAGTTAGTTAGGGGTCAGAGAGGACCTGTCTGTAACTTACTGTAGAGGTAGAGGGTTAGGGTCAGAGAGAGAGTCTGTAACTGTAAAACTTAGGGGTTACTGTCAGAGAGAGATTACTGTAGAGGTTAGGGGTTAGGGTCAGAGAGAGAGTCTGTAACTTACTGTAGAGGTTAGGGGTTAGGGGGTCAGAGAGAGACCGTCTGGTAACTTACTGTAGAGGTTAGGGGTTAGGGTCAGAGAGACCGTCTGTAACTTACTGTAGAGGTTAGGGGGTAGGGGTCAGAGAGACCGTCTGTAACTTACTGTAGAGGTTAGGGGGTTAGGGTCAGAGAGAGAGTCTGTAACTTACTGTAGAGGTTAGGGGTTAGGGTCAGAGATACCGTCTGTAACTTACTGTAGAGGTAGGGGCAGAGAGGGTCAGAGAGAGAGTCTGTAACTTACTGTAGAGTTTAGGGGTTAGGGTCAGAGAGACCGTCTGTAACTTACTGTAGAGGTTAGGGGTTAGGGTCAGAGAGACCGTCTGTAACTTACTGTAGAGGGTAGGGGTTAGGGTCAGAGAGAGAGTCTGTAAACTAGAGGTGTAGAGGTTAATGGGAGTTAGGGTCAGAGAGGACCGTCTGTAACTTACTGTAGAGGTTAGGGGTTTAGGTGTCAGAGAGACCGTCTGTAACTTTACTGTAGAGGTTAGGGAGAGACGTAGGGTAGGTCAGAGAGAACCTGTCTGGAACTTACTGTAGAGGGTAGGGGTTAGGGTCAGAGAGACCGTCTGTAACTTACTGTAGAGGTTAGGGGTTAGGGTCAGGGGTTAGGTCAGAGACCGTCTGTAACTTACTGTAGAGGTTAGGGGTTTTTAGGGTCAGAGGAGAGAGTCTGTACTTACTACTGTAGGAGGTTAGGGGTTAGGGTTTAGAGACGACAGTCTGTAACTTTACTTGTAGAGGTTAGGGGTTAGGGTCAGAGAGACCGTCTGTAACTTACTGTAGAGGTTAGGGGTTAGGGTCAGAACTCTGCAGAGGTTAGGGTACCGTCTGTAACTTAAACTGTAGAGGTTAGGGGTCAGGGGTGCAGAGAGACCGTCTGTAATTACTGTAGAGGTTAGGGGTTAGAGGTTAGGGGTAGGGGGGCAGAGAGGACGTCTCTAACTTACTGTAGAGGTTAGGGTGTTAGGGTCCAGAGAGAACCGTCTGTAACTTAGGGTGTTTAGGGTCAGAGGAGACCGTCTGTAACTTGTACTGTAGAGGTTAGGGGTTAGGGCTACCAAAAGAATTTTATTATATGGGATACAATCTTCCAGCTCTGCAGATTTTGCTGTGAAGAGACTTTCCTTTTGAGAATCATTAGATCATTTGTTGTTGGTGCTGTCCATTTGTAGCTTGTTGTTGCTTGTTGGACACAGGTCTAGGAATGGCTAAAGGATTGCAATATTGACGTTGTAGCTAACCTTGCAGATAGCATTACTGGGTGATCTGAAAAGTGCATAGTCAATCGATTCAATAATATAATAATACTTTAGCAAAAAATGTTTATTTTCAATTTACAATCTGTAGAAACAACTGAGAAATTAGAAAGGTTCAGAACTTTTGTAAAACGATCCCAGTACAGTTGAAAAATATATGGAAAATAGAAATCCAATATGAATGGTGTTAAGATATAGATGGGCAGGTGTTGAATGGAGTTGAAGGATGGGGACTAAATAACAAACTAACCAACAACTAAAACCAACAAGATAACTAATAATGTAAAGCACACGGCTGTGTCCCATAATAAGTATATAGGTTATAGGTTGAAGAGCTTTTGGGAAAGAGCACAGTTTAGAAAGATACTGCATGTAGAAGCAAACCAGATGGACATCATGAAAATGATCGGAGAGGTTGAGAGTAGACGAAGTTCAGGATGTAAAAAACAAAACTAAATAGAATCATTGTAGAATTGACTGTGTTCATAAACATGTATATAGTATGTATAAGCTAGGAAGTAGAGGCCTAAGCATTGTTGTTCACTAGTTTACTCCAATTAGGGAAGGGGTGGTGGGGTTGGAAAGTAATAAAGGGAAATATATATTTTTTTAAGGATATGTATGTGAATGTGTATGTATGTATGTATGTATGTGTATGTACAGTTGAAGTGGGAAGTTTACATACACCCTGTAGCCAAATACATTTAAACTCAGTTTTTCACAATTCCTGACATTTAATCCTAGTAAAAAATTCCCTGTCTTAGGTTAGTTAGGATCACCACTTTATTTTAAATGAATGTGAAATGTCAGAATAATAGTAGAGAGAAGAATTTATTTCAGCTTTTGTTTCTTTGATCACATTCCCAGTGGGTCAAAGTTTACATACACTCAATTAGTATTTGGTCAGCATTGCCTTTCAAATTGTTTAACTTGGGTCAAATGTTTTGGGTAGCCTTCCACAAGCTTTCCACAATAAGTTGCGTGGCTATTTTCCTGACAGAGCTGGTGTAACACTGAGTCAGGTTTGTAGGCCTCCTTGCTCGCACACAAAAAAAACACGCTTTTTCAGTTCTGCCCACACTGGCATTTTCTATAGGATTGAGGTCATGGCTTTGTGATGGCCACTCCAATACCTTGAACTTTGTTTGTCCTTAAGCCATTTTGCCACAACTTTTGGAAGTATGCTTGGGGTCATTATCCATTTGGAAGACCCATTTTGCGACCAAGCTTTAACTTCCTGACTGATGTCTTGAGATGTTGCTTCAATATATCCCCATAATTTTCCTTCCTCATGATGCCAACTATTTTGTGATGTGCACCAGTCCCTCCTGCAGCAAAGCACTCCCACAGCATGCTGCTGCTGCCATCCCCGTGCTTCATGGTTGGGATGGTGTTCTTATCGGCTTGCAAGTGTTCCCCTTTTTCCTCCCTCCAAACATAAAACGATGCGTCATTAATGGCCAAACCGTTCTATATTTGTGTTTTCACATCAGGACCAGAGGACATTTCTCCAAAAAGTATGATGTTTGTGTCCCCATGTGCAGTTGCAAAACCATAGTCTGGCTTTTTTATGGCGGTTTTGGAGCAGTGGCTTCTTCCTTGCAGAGCGGCCTTTCAGGTATGTGTCGATATAGGGACTCGTTTTACAAACTGTGGATATAGATACTTTTGTACCCCGTTTCCTCCAGCATCTTCACAAGGTCCTTTGCTGTTGTTCTGGGATTGATTTGCACTTTTTGTAACCAAAGTACGTTCATCTCTAGAGACAGTACGCATCTCCTTCCTGAGCGGTATGACGGCTGCGTGGTCCCATGGTGTTTATACTTAAGTACTATTGTTTTGTACAGATGACGTTGGTACCATTCAGAAGTTTGGAAATTGTTCCCCAAGGATGAACCAGACTTTTTTCGAAGAGGTCTTGGCTGATTTCTTTTGATTTCCATGATGTCAAGCAAAGAGGCACTGAGTTTTGAAGGTAGGCCTTGAAATACATCCACAGGTACACCTCCAATTGACTCAAATAATGTCAATTAGCCTATCAGAAGCTTCTAAAGCCATGACATCATTTTCGGAATTTTCCAAAAGCTGTTTAAAGGAACAGTCAACTTAGTGTACGTAAACTTCTGACCCACTGGAATTGTGATACAGCGAATTATAAGTGAAATAATCTGTCTGTAACAATTGTTGGAAAAATTATTGTGTCATGCACAAAGTAGATGTTTCCTAACCGACTTGCCAAAACGCTATAGTTTGTTTAGCAAGAAATTTGTGGAGGTGTCTTGAAAAACGAGTTTTAATGACTCCAACCTAAGTGTATGTAAAAACTTCCGACTTCAACTGTACATTTCACCCTCCAATCAGAGGAAACATCTGCATACAGTACTACCTTCACCCTTCCATCAAAGGAACATCCTGCTCTCTGGCTGCAGCTGCTTGTGGTTGTAGGGGGAGAGGAGAGGAGAGGAGGGGAGAGGAGAGGAGAGGAGAGGAGAGGAGAGGAGAGGAGAGGAGAGGAGAGGAGAGGTAGACGGAGAGGAGGGAGAGACGGAGAGGAGAGAGAGAGGAGAGGAGATGGAGAGGAGAGGAGAGGAGATAGGAGAGGAGAGGAGAGGAGATGGGAGGAGGAGGAGAGGAGAGGAGATGGGAGAGGAGAGGAGATTGGAGGGGAGAGAGGGAGAGGAGAGAAGGGAGAGGAGAGGAGAGGAGGTGAGTAGGAGAGGAGGAGGAGAGGAGATGAGAGGAGAGGAGAGGAGAGGAGAGGAGGAGGAGAGGAGAGGAGAGGAGAGGAGAGGAGAGGAGAGGAGAGGAGAGGAGAGGAGAGGAGAGGAGAGGAGAGGAGAGGAGAGGAGATGGGAGGAGATTGGAGGGGAGAGGAGATGGGAGGGGAGAGGAGATGGAGAGGAGATGGGAGGGGAGAGGGAGAGGAGATTGGAGGGGAGAGGAGATTGGAGGGGGGGAGGAGATGGGAGGGGCAGGGGAGAGGGGTATTTTACCATAAGAACAATAGGAGAGTATATTCTAAATAATTTGTAGACAAATATTTGTTATACTATATTATTAATATTTGTATATACTTGTAGGTGAAAGCGTCAATTAAACTTGTCATGGGGAAAAGGGACTGGATCTCCCTAGGAGTTAGGGTTAGGCATGAGAAACAGGAGGTTTAGGGTTAGGACTCAGGCGTCAGGAACGGTTCATGTTAGGCATGGTGTTCAGAGAGGTTAGGGTTAGGACTCAGGGATGGTTAGGGTTAGGCATGGGCTTCAGAGAGGTTAGGGTAGGACTCAGGCGTCAGGAACGGTTCATGTTAGGCATGGGGTTCAGAGAGGTTAGGGTAGGACTCAGGACTCAGGGATGGTTCATGTTAGGCATGGGGTTCAGAGAGGTTAGGGTAGGACTCAGGCCTCAGGAACGGTTCATGGGTTAGCATGGGGTTCAGAGAGGTTAGGGTAGGACTCAGTTGTCAGGAACGGTTCATGTTAGGCATGGGGTTCAGAGAGGTTAGGGTTAGGGCTCAGGAACGGTTCATGTTAGGCATGGGGTTCAGAGAGGTTAGGGTTAGGGCTCAGGAACGGTTCATGTTAGGCATGGCGTTCAGAGAGGTTAGGGTAGGACTCAGGCGTCAGGAACGGTTCATGTTAGGCATGGGGTTCAGAGAGGTTAGGGTAGGACTCAGGCGTCAGGAACGGTTCATGTTAGGCATGGGGTTCAGAGAGGTTAGGGTAGGACTCAGGCGTCAGGAACGGTTCATGTTAGGCATGGGGTTCAGAGAGGTTAGGGTAGGACTCAGGCGTCAGGAACGGTTCATGTTAGGCATGGGGTTCAGAGAGGTTAGGGTTAGGACTCAGGCGTCAGGAACGGTTCATGTTAGGCATGGGGTTCAGAGAGGTTAGGGTAGGACTCAGGCGTCAGGAACGGTTCATGTTAGGCATGGGGTTCAGAGAGGTTAGGGTTAGGACTCAGGGGTCAGGAACGGGTTTTCATGTTAGGCAGGGGAGTTCAGAGAGGTTAGGGTAGGACTCAGGCGGTCAGGAACGGTTCATGTTAGGCATGGGGTTCAGAGAGGTTAGGGTAGGACTCAGGTCGTCATAACGGTTCATGTTAGGGTTATGGGGTTCAGAGAGGTTAGGGTTAGGACTCAGGGGTCAGGAACGGTTCATGTTAGGGTTGGGTTTTCAGAGAGGTTAGGGTTAGGACTCAGGCGTCAGGAACGGTTATGTTAGGCATGGGGTTATAGAGAGGTTAGGGTAGGACTCAGGGGTCAGGAACGGTTCATGTTAGGGTTGGGGTTCAGAGAGGTTAGGGTTAGGACTCAGGGTTCAGGAACGGGTTCATACTAGGTTATGGGGTTCAGAGAGGTTAGGGTAGGACTCAGGGTTAGGGTCATACTACGGTTAGGGTTAGGCTAGGGTTCAGAGAGGTTAGGGTTAGGACTCAGGGTCAGGAACGGTTCATGTTAGGTTTGGGGTTAGACTAGGTTAGGGTTAGGACTCAGGGGTGGTTAGGGTTAGGTATGGGCTTCAGAGAGGTTAGGGTTATACTAGGGTTAGGGTTATACTAGGGTTAGGGTTATATACTAGGGTTAGGGTTATTATACTAGGGTTAGGGTTATAATAGGGTTAGGGTTATACTAGGGTTAGGGTTAGGGTTATACTAGGGTTAGGGTTATACTAGGGTTAGGGTTATACTAGGGTTAGGGTTATACTAGGGTTAGGGTTATACTAGGGTTAGGGTTATACTAGGGTTAGGGTTATACTAGGGTTAGGGTTATACTAGGGTTAGGGTTATATACTAGGGTTAGGGTTATACTAGGGTTAGGGTTATACTAGGGTTAGGGTTATACTAGGGTTAGGGTAGACTAGGGTTAGGGTTATACTAGGGTTAGGGTTAGACTAGGGTTAGGGTTAGGGTTATACTATGGTTAGGATTATACTAGGGTTAGGGTTAGGGTTATACTAGGGTTAGGGTTATACTAGGGTTAGGGTTATACTAGGGTTAGGGTTTAGGGTTAGGGTTATAGACTATGGTTAGGGTTAGGGTTATACTAGGGTTAGGGTTATACTAGGGTTAGGGTTAGGGTTAGACTAGGGTTAGGGTTATACTAGGGTTAGGGTTAGGGTTATACTAGGGTTAGGGTTATACTAGGGTTAGGGTTATACTAGGGTTAGGGTTATACTAGGATTAGTGTTAGGGTTATACTAGGGTTAGGGTTATACTAGGGTTAGGGTTAGGGTTAGACTAGGGTTAGGGTTATACTAGGGTTAGGGTTAGGGTTATACTAGGGTTAGGGTTATACTAGGGTTAGGGTTATACTAGGGTTAGGGTTATACTAGGATTAGGGTTAGGGTTATACTAGGGTTAGGGTTATACTAGGGTTAGGGTTATACTAGGGTTAGGGTTAGGGTTATACTAGGGTTAGGGTTATACTAGGGTTAGGGTTATACTAGGGTTAGGGTTAGGGTACAGTAGACTAGGGTTAGGGTTATACTAGGGTTAGGGTTAGGGTTAGACTAGGGTTAGGGTTAGGGTTAGGGTTATACTAGGGTTAGGGTTAGACTAGGGTTAGGGTTAGGGTTATACTAGGGTTAGGGTTAGGGTATACTAGGTTAGGGTTAGGGTTATACTAGGGTTAGGGTTATACTAGGGTTAGGGTATACTAGGTTAGGGTTAGGGTTAGGGTTAGACTAGGGTTAGGGTTAGGGTTATACTAGGGTTAGGGTTATACTAGGGTTAGGGTTAGGGTTAGACTAGGATTAGGGTTATACTAGGGTTAGGGTTAGGGTTATACTAGGGTTAGGGTTAGACTAGGGTTAGGGTTATACTAGGGTTAGGGTTATACTAGGATTAGAGTATACTAGGGTTAGGGTTATACTAGGGTTAGGGTTAGGGTTAGACTAGGGTTAGGGTTATAATAGGGTTAGGGTTAGGGTTATAGTTATACTAGGGTTAGGGTTATACTAGGGTTAGGGTTATACTAGGGTTAGGGTTATACTAGGGTTAGGGTTATAGAGTAGACTAGGGTAGGATACTAGGTTAGGGTTAGGTTACTAGGGTTAGGGTTAGACTAGTAAGGTTAGGGTTATACTAGGGTTAGGGTAGGGTTATTAGGTTAGGGTATACTAGACTAGGGTTAGAGTATACTAGGTAGAGTAGACTAGTATAGTAGACTAGTATAGTAGGGTTAGAGTAGACTAGTAGGTTAGTAGACTAGGTTAGGGTTATAGTAGAGTAGACTAGTAGAGTAGACTAGTAGAGTAGACTATAGTAGAGTAGGTTAGTAGAGTAGACTAGTAGAGTAGACTAGTAGAGTAGGCTAGTAGAGTAGACTAGTAGAGTAGACTAGTAGAGTAGACTAGTATAGTAGGTTAGTAGAGTAGACTAGTAGGTTAGTAGAGTAGACTAGTAGAGTAGACTAGACTAGAGTAGTAGGGTTAGTAGAGTAGACTAGTAGAGTAGACTAGTAGAGTAGACTAGTAGAGTAGACTAGTAGAGTAGAGTAGACTAGTAGAGTAGAGTAGACTAGTAGAGTAGACTAGTAGAGTAGACTAGTAGAGTAGACTAGTAGTAGTAGAGGGTAGTAGTAGAGTACTAGTAGAGTAGACTAGTATAGTAGACTAGTATAGTAGACTAGTATAGTAGACTAGTATAGTAGACTAGTAGAGTAGACTAGTATAGTAGAGTAGTAGACTAGTATAGTAGACTAGTAGAGTAGACTAGTATAGTAGACTAGTATAGTAGACTAGTAGAGTAGACTAGTAGAGTAGACTAGTATAGTAGACTAGTAGAGTAGACTAGTAGTAGAGTAGATACTAGGCTATAGTAGACTAGTAGTAGTAGACTAGTAGAGTAGTAGACTAGTAGAGTAGACTAGTACAGTAGACTAGTACAGTAGACTAGTATAGTAGACTAGTATAGTAGACTAGTAGAGTAGACTAGTAGAGTAGACTAGTATAGTAGACTAGTACAGTAGACTAGTAGAGTAGGCTAGTATAGTAGACTAGTATAGTAGACTAGTACAGTAGACTAGTAGAGTAGGCTAGTAGAGTAGACTAGTATAGTAGACTATAGTAGAGTAGACTAGTAGAGTAGACTAGTAGAGTAGACTAGTATAGTAGGCTAGTAGTAGAGTAGACTAGTAGAGTAGACTAGTACAGTAGACTAGTAGAGTAGACTAGTAGAGTAGACTAGTAGAGTAGACTAGTATAGTAGGCTAGTAGAGTAGACTAGTAGAGTAGACTAGTACAGTAGACTAGTAGAGTAGACTAGAGTAGACTAGTATAGTAGGCTAGTATAGTAGACTAGTACAGTAGACTAGTAGAGTAGGCTAGTATAGTAGACTAGTATAGTAGACTAGTATAGTAGGCTAGTATAGTAGACTAGTACAGTAGACTAGTAGAGTAGGCTAGTAGAGTAGACTAGTAGAGTAGACTAGTAGAGTAGACTAGTAGTCATGCATTGTTGTGGTGTATATGGGGCCCAGGTGTGCTGTCAGACAGACAGACAGACAGACAGACAGACAGACAGACAGACAGACAGACAGACAGACAGACAGACAGACAGGATTTAGTCTTCTGTTCTGTTCCGAACCACAGGAGGCTTTCTGCAGCTGCAGCCGTCAGCGCTCATTCTAAAACAGACAGAAAGAGAGACAAGAGGCCCTTCAGACAGACACTCATTAGGAGAAGCCCTCCCTGCTGAGGAAGCAGATAGGGGAACATAGGGGGGTAGATGGAGAGGGGGATAGAGGGAGATGGAGAGGGGGGAGAGAAGATGGGTGTGGGGAAATTCAGGCACGACCTGAGGTGTGTGTGTGTGTGTGTGTGTGTGTGTGTGTGTGTGTTGTTTACCTCTGCAGCAGATGGTCAAGCAGTTCCACTGATGGGTAGAGACGATGTGAAGAGTTAGGACTAACAACTACAGTGGCTTGCGAAAGTATTCACCCCCTCTTGGCATTTTTCCTATTTTGTTGCCTTACAACCTGGAATTAAAATGGATTTTCTGGGGGTTTGTATCATTTGATTTACACAACATGCCTACCACTTTGAAGATGCTAAATATTTTTTCTTGTGAAACAACAAGAAATAAGACAAAAAAACAGAAAACTTGAGCGTGCATAACAGCTCTGTGGAGTGTACGGCTTAAAGTGGTCCTATGGACAGATACTCCAATCTCCGCTGTGGAGCTTTGCAGCTCCTTCAGGGTTATCTTTGGTCTCTTTGTTGCCTCTCTGTAATGCCCTCCTTGCCTGGTCCGTGAGTTTTGGTGGGCGGCCCTCTCTTGGCAGGTTTGTTGTGGTGCCATATTCTTTCCATTTTTTTGTAATGGATTTAATGGTGCTCCGTGGGATGTTCAAAGTTTCAGATATTTTTTCATAACCCAACCCTGATCTGTACTTCTCCACAACTTTGTCCCTGACCTGTTTGGAGAGCTCCTTGGTCTTCAAGGTGCCGCTTGCTTGGTGGTGCCCCTTGCTTAGTGGTGTTGCGGACTCTGGGGCCTTTCAGAACAGGTGTATATATATATACTGAGATCATGTGACACTTAGATTGCACACAGGTGGACTTTATTTAACTAATTGTGTGACTTCTGAAGGTAATTGGTTGCACCAGATCTTATTTAGGGGCTTCATAGCAAAGGGGGTGAATACATATGCACACACCACTTATCCGTTATTTATTTTTTTGAATTTTTTGAAAAAAGTTAATTTTTAAATTCCACTTCACCAATTTGGACTACTTTGTGTATGTCCATTACATGAAATCCAAATAAAAATCCATTTAAATTACAGGTTGTAATGCAACAAAATAGGAAAAACGCCAAGGGGGATGAATACTTTTGCAAGGCACTGTACATTAGATATCTTGTTTCTCTCTCTCTGTGTGTGTGGGTGTGTGGGTGTATGTATGTGGGTGTGTGTGTGGGTGTGTGTGTGTGTGTGTGTGTGTGTGTGTGTGTGGTGTGTGTGTGTGTGTGTGTGTGTGTGTGTGTGTGTGTGTGTGTGTGTGTGTGTGTGTGTGTGTGTGTGTGTGTGTGTGTGTGTGTGTGTGTGTGATAGACAATGAAACCGATCCCCATTACTCAGGAGAACAGAACTCAGTCAAACTGATTCAATAATAAGGGTTTTTATTCAGCATCATCTGTCCATTGAATAACTAATTGAATACTTTATACTTTTAAATGTTTACACTAAATGAATATTATACTTTTGAAAAAGAGCTGTCTAGATATGGAACGTCTTATTGGATAAAGACACATTTACAGTAGATATAATAGTCAGAACACACAGACACACTATAGATAACCCTATTTACAGTAGATAGAATAGTCAGAACACACAGACACACTATAGATAACCCTATTTACAGTAGATAGAATAGTCAGAACACACAGACACACTATAGATAACCCTATTTACAGTAGACAGAATAGTCAGAACACACAGACACACTATAGATAACCCTATTTACAGTAGACAGAATAGTCAGAACACACAGACTCACTATAGATAACCCTATTTACAGTAGACAGAATAGTCAGAACACACAGACACACTATAGATAACCCTATTTACAGTAGATAGAATAGTCAGAACACACAGACACACTATAGATAACCCTATTTACAGTAGATAGAATAGTCAGAACACACAGACTCACTATAGATAACCCTATTTACAGTAGATAGAATAGTCAGAACACACAGACACACTATAGATAACCCTATTTACAGTAGATAGAATAGTCAGAACACAGACACACTATAGATAACCCTATTTACAGTAGATAGAATAGTCAGAACACACAGACTCACTATAGATAACCCTATTTACAGTAGATAGAATAGTCAGAACACAGACTCACTATAGATAACCCTATTTACAGTAGACAGAATAGTCAGAACACAGACTCACTATAGATAACCCTATTTACAGTAGATAGAATAGTCAGAACACACAGACTCACTATAGATAACCCTATTTACAGTAGACAGAATAGTCAGACCAGACACTATAGATAAAAATACACCAACATGGATAGGAACTGTTAGCAGACACCAGCTGTGGATTTTATAGAGAGGATTGAGATATCAGCTCCACTATAGAGAGGATTCAGACTGTATTCGAACTGTATTTGCCATCTCTTATGTTCATTTATAAGAGTACATGACAGTGGAAAGGGCTAGAGGTCAGAGGTCAGGCTGAGTCCAGAAGCAGGTCATGGTTGAGGAGCCCGGGGATTGAGGCGTACCTCTCTCTGTCTCTCTCTCTTCTCTCCATCTCTCTGTCTCTGTCCGTGTCCAGCACAGACATGCTGGATGCAGGCTTCCTGCTGGCCAACTTAGTGCTGGGGTCCTTAACGGGGTCCTTCACACCAGGGGGCTTACTGGGCTGGAGCGGCTGCTTCCCTTCCAACCAATAGGTTACCATGTCCCCTTTACCCTGAAGAGATAGGTTAGGGGTCAGGGCTTAGCGGTCAAGGTTAAGAGAGGTTGGGGGAATTGGTTAGAGGTCAAGGTTGAGAGAGGTTGGGGGAATTGGTTAGAGGTCAAGGTTGAGAGAGGTTGGGGGAATTGGTTAGAGGTCAAGGTTGAGAGAGGTTGGGGGTTAGGGGTTAAAGGTCAGGGTTGAGAGAGGTTAGAGGTCAAGGTTGGATAAAAGCATCTGCTAAATGGCCTATATTATATAGAGTGGGGAGAACAAGTATTTGATACACTGCCGATTTTGCAGGTTTTCCTACTTACAAAGCATGTAGAGGTCTGTCATTTTTATCATAGGTACACTTCAACTGTGAGAGACGGAATCTAAAACAAAAATCCAGAAAATCACATTGTATGATTTTTAAGTAATTCATTTGCATTTTATTGCATGACATAAGTATTTGATCACCTACCAACCAGTAAGAATTCCGTCTCTCACAGACCTGTTAGTTTTTCTTTAAGAAGCCCTCCTGTTCTCCACTCATTACCTGTATTAACTGCACCTGTTTGAACTCGTTACCTGTATAAAAGACACCTGTCCACACACTCAATCAAACAGACTCCAACCTCTCCACAATGGCCAAGACCAGAGAGCTGTGTAAGGACATCAGGGATACAATTGTAGACCTGCACAAGGCTGGGATGGGCTACAGGACAATAGGTAAGCAGCTTGGTGAGAAGGCAACAACTGTTGGAGCAATTATTAGAAAATGGAAGAAGTTCAAGATGACAGTCAATCACCCTCGGTCTGGGGCTCCATGCAAGATCTCACCTCGTGGGGCATCAATGATCATGAGGAAGGTGAGGGATCAGCCCAGAACTACACGGCAGGACCTGGTCACTGACCTGAAGAGAGCTGGGACCACAGTCTCAAAGAAACCATTAGTAACACACTACGTCGTCATGGATTAAAATCCTGCAGCGCATGCAAGGTCCCCCTGCTCAAGCCAGCGCATGTCCAGGCCCGTCTGAAGTTTGCCAATGACCATCTGGATGATCCAGAGGAGGAATGGGAGGAGAAGGTCATGTGGTCTGATGAGACAAAAATAGAGCTTTTTGGTCTAAACTCCACTCGCCGTGTTTGGAGGAAGAAGATGGATGAGTACAACCCCAAGAACACCATCCCAACCGTGAAGAATGGAGGTGGAAACATCATTCTTTGGGGATGCTTTTCTGCAAAGGGGACAGGACGACTGCACCGTATTGAGGGGAGGATGGATGGGGCCATGTATCGCGAGATCTTGGCCAACAACCTCCTTCCCTCAGTAAGAGCATTGAAGATGGGTCGTGGCTGGGTCTTCCAGCATGACAACGACCCGAAACACACAGCCAGGGCAACTAAGGAGTGGCTCCGTAAGAAGCATCTCAAGGTCCTGGAGTGGCCTAGCCAGTCTCCAGACCTGAACCCAATAGAAAATCTTTGGAGGGAGCTGAAAGTCCGTATTGCCCAGCGACAGCCCCGAAACCTGAAGGATCTGGAGAAGGTCTGTATGGAGGAGTGGGCCAAAATCCCTGCTGCAGTGTGTGCAAACATGGTCAAGACCTACAGGAAACGTATGATCTCTGTAATTGCAAACAAATGTTTCTGTACCAAATATTAAGTTCTGCTTTTCTGATGTATCAAATACTTATGTATTGCAATAAAATGCAAATTCATTACTTAAAAGTCATACAATGTGATTTTCTGGATTTTTGTTTTAGATTCCGTCTCTCACAGTTGAAGTGTACCTATAATAAATAAATAAAAATCACAGACCTCTACATGCTTTGTAAGTAGGAAAACCTGCAAAATCAGCAGTGTATCAAATACTTGTTCTCCCCACTGTATATACAGTACCAGTCAAATGTTTGGACACACCTACTCATTCCAGGGTATTTTTGTTTTGTTTTACTATTTTCTACATTGTAGAATAATAGTGAAGACATCAAAACTATGAAATAACACATATGGAATCATGTAGTAATCAAGAAAGTGTTAAACAAATCTAAATATATTTTATATTTGAAATTCTTCAAATAGCCACCCTTTGCCTTGATGACAGCTTTGCACACTTTTGGCATTCTCTCAACCAGCTTCATGAGGTAGTAACCTGGAATGCATTTCAATTAACAGGTGTGCCTTGCTAAAAGTTAATTTGTGGAATTTCTTTCCTTCTTAATGCGTTTGAGACAATCAGTTGTGTTGTGACAAGGTAGGGGGGGAATACAGAAGATAGCCCTATTTGGTAAAAGACAAAGTCCATATTATGGCAAGAACAGCTCAAATAAGCAAAGAGAATCGACAGTCCATCAATACTTTAAGACATGAAGGTCAGTCAATACGGAACATTTCAATAACTTTTAAAGTTTCGATGAAACTGGCTCTCATGAGGACCGTCACAGGAAAGGAAGACCCAGAGTTACATCTGCTGCAGAGGATAAGTTCATTAGAGTTACCAGCCTCAGAAATTACAGCCCAAATAAATGCTTCACAGAGTTCAAGTAAAAGACACATCAACTGTTCAGAGGAGACTGCGTGAATCAGGCCTTCATGGTCGAATTGCTGCAAAGAAACCACTACTAAAGGACACCAATAAGAAGAAGAGACTTCTTGGGCCAAGAAACACGAGCAATGATGAGTCCAAATTTGAGATTTTTGGTTCCAACCGACATCTCTTTGTGAGACGCAGAGTAGGTGAACGGATGATCTCCGCATGTGTGGTTCCCACGTGAAGCATGGAGGAGGAGGTGTTATGGTGTGGGGGTGCGTTGCTGGTGACACTGTCTGTGATTTTTTTAGAATTCAAGGCACACATAACCAGCATGGCTACCACAGCATTCTGCAGCGATACGCTATCCCATCTGGTTTGCGCTTAGTGGGACTATCATTTGTTTTTCAACAGGACAATGACCCAACACACCTCCAGGCTGTGCAAGAACCCGATGGTCACTCTGACAGAGCTCCAGAGTTCCTCTGTGGAGATGGGAGAACCTTCCAGAAGGTCAACCATCTCTGCAGTACTCCACCAATCAGGCCTTTATGGTAGAGTGGCCAGACGGAAGCCACTCCTCAGTAAAAGGCACATGACAGCCCGCTTCGAGTTTGCCAAAAGGCACCTAAAGGACTCTCAGACCATGAGAAACAAGATTCTCTGGTCTGATGAAACCAAGATTGAACTCTTTGGCCTGAATAACAAGCGTCACGTCTGGAGGAAACCTGGCACCATCCCTACGGTGAAGCATGGTGGTAGCAGCATCATGCTGTGGGGAGGTTTTTCAGCGGCAGGGACTGGGTGTCTAGTCAGGATTGAGGGAAAGATGAATGGAGCAAAGTACAGAGAGATCCTAGATGAAAACCTGCTCCAGAGCTCTCAAGACCTCAGACTGGGGCGAAGGTTCACCTTCCAACAGGACAACGACCCTAAGCACACAGCCAAGACAACGCAGGAGTGGCTTCGGGACAAGTCTCTGAATGTCCTTGAGTGGCCCAGCCAGAGCCCAGACTTGAACCTGATCTAACGTCTCTGGAGAGACCTGAAAATAGCTGTGCAGCGACGCTCCCCATCCAACCTCACAGAGCTTGAGAGGATCTGCAGAGACGAATGGGAGAAACTCCCCAAATACAGGTGTGCCAAGCTTGTAGCGTCATACCCAAGAAGACTCGAGGCTGTAATCACTGCCAAAGGTGCTTCAACCAAATACTGAGCAAAGGGTCTGAATACTTATGTAAATGTGAAATCTCTGTATTTGTTTTTAATAAATGATGAGATGAGGGAGGGGGAAAGAAAACAATTTAATCCATTTTAGAATAAGGCTTTAACGTAATGCAGTGCATTCGGAATGTATTCAGAACCCTTGACTTCATTCAGAAAGGTTGAGGTGGGTGTGTCTGGGTGAACACACCTTGACTTGCAGCATCCCTCTACATTGCAGCAGGTATCCTCCTATCTCCTCTAGCAGGTAGAAAGTACTGGAGCTGACCTGGATCTTCAGGGCTGTATGGGGAGAGAGACCAAACACTTCCTTAGCATTAGCTTCTACAGTCACTGCCATAGATATATACTATGGTCCCAGTGGAAACACTTCCTTAGCATTAGCTTCCACCGTCACAGTGATAAAGCTCGTCAGAGATGGTCTATTTACTTTTAGAAACTGGGTGGTTTGAGCCCTGAATGCTGATTGGCTGACAGCCGTAGTATATCATACTGTATACCACGGGTATGACAAAACATTTATTTTTACTGCTCTAATTACGTTGGTAACCAGTTTATAATAGCAATAAGGCACCTCAGGGGTTTGTGGTATATGGCCAATATACCATTGCTAAGGGCTGTTTGCTGTGGTATATTGGCCATATACCACACCCCCTCGTGCTTTATTGCTTAAATAAACCATCTCTGAGATCATATTGTTCCTGTGGAAGCGCTTCCTTAGCATTAGCATTTACTCTAACTGCCATAGAGATGCTATGGTCACTGTGGAAACACTTCCTTAGCATTACCATCTAAAGTCACCATGGAAAAACACTTCCTTAGCATTAGCATCTACTGTCACTGCCATAGAGAGCATACGTTCCCTGTGGGAACTCTTCCTTAGCATCCTTAGCTTCTGCCGTCACTGCCATGCACTTCCTTAGCATGATTACCCTCGCTGGTGGACTCCATCCTAGAGGAGGTGTTGACCGTGTCTCCAAACAGACAGTAGCGAGGCATCTTGGTCCCGACCACACCGGCTACCACTGGACCTGCAGTGAGGGGGGGGGGGGGGGGAGAGGTTGTGTATGTATGTGTATGTATGTGTGTGTATGTGTGCGTGCGTACAATCCTGTGTGTGTATGTGTGTTACCTGAGTGTATCCCGGCCCGTATCTGTAGTTGTGTGTTGGGTTTGTGTGGTATCCTGAAGCTCCTACACACTCCGACCAGATCTAAAGCCATGCTGGAGATCTCTGCTGCGTGCTGGATCCCGTTCACCCTGGGTACCCCAGATACCACCATGTCTATACACACACACAGACACACACACACACAGACACACACACACACACACACACACACACACACACACATTGT
>CM072256.1:642415-644915 GCA_036851935.1 Coregonus suidteri | reverse complement strand
AGTAGAGTAGAGTAGAGTAGAGTAGAGTAGAGTAGTGTAGAGTAGAGTAGAGGTAGAGTAGAGTAGAGTAGAATAGAGTAGAGTAGAGTAGAGGTAGAGTAGAGTAGAGTAGAGTAGAGTAGAGTAGAGTAGAGTAGAGTAGAGTAGAGTAGAGTAGAGTAGAGTAGAGGTAGAGTAGAGGTAGAGTAGAGTAGGGGTAGAGTAGAGTAGAGGTAGAGTAGAGTAGAGTAGTGTAGAGTAGAGGTAGAGTAGAGGTAGAGTAGAGTAGAGTAGAGTAGAGTAGAGTAGAGTAGAGTAGAGTAGAGGAGAGAGTAGAGTAGAGTAGAGTAGAGTAGAGTAAGAGTAGAGGTAGAGTAGAGGTAGAGTAGAGTAGGGGTAGAGTAGAGTAGAGGTAGAGTAGAGTAGAGGTAGAGTAGAGTAGAGTAGAGGTAGAGTAGAGTAGAGTAGAGGTAGAGTAGAGGTAGAGTAGAGTAAGAGTAGAGGTAGAGTAGAGTAAGTGTAGAGTAAGAGTAGAGTAGAGTAGAGTAGAGTAGAGGTAGAGTAGAGTAGAGGTAGAGGTAGAGTAGAGTAAGAGTAGAGTAGAGTAAGAGTAGAGTAGAGTAGAGTAGAGTAGAGTAGAGGTAGAGTAGAGTAGAGGTAGAGTAGAGTAGAGGTAGAGTAGAGGTAGAGTAGAGGTAGAGTAGAGGTAGAGTAGAGTAGAATAGAGTAGAGGTAGAGTAGAGTAAGAGTAGAGATAGAGTAAGAGTAGAGTAGAGTAGAGTAGAGTAGAGTAGAGGTAGAGTGGAGGTAGAGTAGAGTAGAGTAGAGTAGAGTTAGAGTAGAGTAGAGTAGAGTAGAGTTAGAGTAGAGTTAGAGTAGAGTTAGAGTAGAGTAGAATAGAGTAGAGGTAGAGTAGAGTAAGAGTAGAGTAAGAGTAGAGGTAGAGTAGAGATAGAGTAAGAGTAGAGTAGAGGTAGAGTAGAGTAGAGGTAGAGTAGAGGTAGAGTAGAGGTAGAGTAGAGTTAGAGTAGAGTAAGAGTAGAGTAGAGTAGAGTAGAGTAGAGTAGAGGTAGAGGTAGAGTAGAGTAGAGAGAGTAGAGTAGAGGTAGAGTAGAGGTAGAGTAGAGTAGAGTAGAGTAGAGTAAGAGTAGAGTAAGAGTAGAGTAGAGTAGAGTAGAGGTAGAGTAGAGTAGAGGTAGAGTAGAGTAGAGGTAGAGTTAGAGTAGAGTAGAGTAGAGTAGAGGTAGAGTAGAGTAGAGTAGAGTAGAGTAGAGTAGAGTATAGAGTAGAGTAGAGTTAGAGTAGAGGTAGAGTTAGAGTAGAGTAGAGTTAGAGTAGAGTAGAGTAGAGGTAGAGTAGAGTTAGAGTAAGAGTAGAGTTAGAGTAGAGTAGAGTAGAGAAGAGTAAGAGTAGAGTTAGAGTAGTGTAGAGTAGAGTAGAGGTAGAGGTAGAGTAGAGTAGAGTAGAGGTAGAGTAGAGGTAGAGCAAAGGTAGAGTAGAGTAGAGGTAGAGTAGAGTAGAGGTAGAGTTAGAGTAGAGTTAGAGTAGAGTTAGAGTAGAGTAGAGTAGAGTAGAGTAGAGTAGAGTAAGAATAGAGTAGAGTAGAGTTAGAGTAGAGTAGAGTAGAGTAGAGTAGAGTAGAGTAAGAATAGAGTAGAGTAGAGTTAGAGTAGAGGTAGAGTTAGAGTAGAGTAGAGGTAGAGTAGAGGTAGAGCAGAGTAGAGGTAGAGTAGTAGTAGAGGTAGAGTTAGAGTAGAGTAGAGTAGAGGTAGAGTAGAGTAGAGTAGAGTTAGAGAAGAGTAAGAGTAGAGTTAGAGTAGTGTAGAGTAGAGTAAGAGTAAGAGTAAGAGTAGAGTTAGAGTAGAGTTAGAGTAGAGTAGAGGTAGAGTAGAGTAAGAGTAAGAGTAAGAGTAGAGTTAGAGTAGAGTTAGAGTAGAGTAGAGTTAGAGTAGAGTAGAGGTAGAGTAGAGTTAGAGTAGAGTTAGAGTAGAGTAGAGTAGAGGTAGAGTAGAGTAAGAGTAAGAGTAAGAGTAAGAGTAAGAGTAGAGTTAGAGTAGAGTAGAGTTAGAGTAGAGGTAGAGTAGAGTAGAGTAGAGTAGAGTAGAGTAGAGGTAGAGTAGAGGTAGAGTAGAGTAGAGTAGAGAGTAGAGTAGAGTAGAGTAGAGGTAGAGTAGAGTAGAGGTAGAGTAGAGTAGAGTAGAGTAGAGTAGAATAGAGTAGAGGTAGAGTAGAGTAAGAGTAGAGATAGAGTAAGAGTAGAGTAGAGTAGAGTAGAGTAGAGAAGTAGAGGTAGAGTAGAGTAGAGTAAGAGTAGAGATAGAGTAGAGTTAGAGTAGAGTAGAGTAGAGTAGAGTAGAGTAGAGTTAGAGTAGAGAGTAGAGTAGAGTAGTTAGAGTAGAGTTAGAGTAGAGTTAGAGTAGAGTTAGAGTAGAGTTAGAGTAGAGGTAGAGTAAGAGTAGAGTTAGAGTAGAGTTAGAGTAGAGATAGAGTAAGAGTAGAGTAGAGTAGAGGTAGAGTAGAG
>CM072256.1:634915-637415 GCA_036851935.1 Coregonus suidteri | reverse complement strand
TGGTAGGCCTGATCACCGACAACGATGAGACAGCCTATAGGGACGAGGTCAGAGACCTGGCCGTGTGGTGCCAGGATAACAACCTCTCCCTCAACGTGATCAAGACAAAGGAGATGATTGTGGACTACAGGAAAAAAAAGAGGACTGAGCACGCCCCCATTCTCATCGACGGGGCTGTAGTGGAACAGGCTGAGAGCTTCAAGTTCCTTGGTGTCCACATCACCAACGAACTATCATGGTCCAAACACACCAAGACAGTCGTGAAGAGGGCACGACAAAGCCTATTCCCCCTCAGGAGACTGAAAAGATTTGGCATGGGTCCTCAGATCCTCAAAAAATTATACAGCTGCACCATCGAGAGCATCCTGACTGGTTGCATCACCGCCTGGTATGGCAACTGCTTGGCCTCCGACCGCAAGGCACTACAGAGGGTAGTGCGTACGGCCCAGTACATCACTGGGGCCAAGCTTCCTGCCATCCAGGACCTCTATACCAGGCGGTGTCAGAGGAAGGCCCTCAAAATTGTCAAAGACTCCAGCCACCCTAGTCATAGACTGTTCTCTCTGCTACCGCACGGCAAGCGGTACCGGAGTGCCAAGTCTAGGTCCAAAAGACTTCTCAACAGCTTCTACCCCCAAGCCATAAGACTCCTGAACAGCTAATCATGGCTACCCGGACTATTTGCACTGCCCCCCCACCCCATCCTTTTACGCTGCTGCTACTCTGTTAATTATTTATGCATAGTCACTTTAACTCTACCCACATGTACATATTACCTCAACTACCTCAACTAGCCGGTGCCCCCGCACATTGACTCTGCACCGGTACCCCCCTGTATATATAGCCTCCCTACTGTTATTTAATTTTACTTCTGCTCTTTTTTTCTCAACACTTTTTTTGTTGTTGTTTTATTTTTACTTTTTTGTTTAAAATAAATGCACTGTTGGTTAAGGGCTGTAAGTAAGCATTTCACTGTAATGTCTGCACCTGTTGTATTCGGCGCATGTGGCCAATAAAATTTGATTTGATTTGAAACATACACAGAACATGGTTGCCATGTTCTCAGAACATAAGATATTAATGTTGCCATGAAACGTGTCTAGAACATTAATATCTTAAATTCTGAGAACACGGTAACCACGTTCTGGGTAAGTTCTATTTGACGTTAAGGGAACGTTCTCTTGGAAACGTTCCTCGCACGTCACGGGAACGTTCCTATGAAAACGATAGTTAATGACCTAATGAGACTCTGAAGGGAACGTTCTCTAAAGTTGTGGAAACGTTTCTGTTAGCTGGGATTATACATGGTAGCCCGGTTCACCACTCAACAGAAGCTGATGAAGAGATAGAGATTATGGTTAGATACACACACACACACACACACACACACACACACACACACACACACACACACACACACACACACACACACACACACACACACACACACACGCCCCTCAAACAGTACACACACACACATGCCCCTCAAACAGTACACACACATACACACACACACACACACACACACACACACATGCCCCTCAAACAGTACACACACATACACACACACACACACACACACACACACACGCCCCTCAAACAGTACACACACACGCACGCACACACGCGCGCGCACACACACACACGGCCCTCAAAGAGTACACACACACACATGCCCCTCAAACAGTACACACACATACACACACACACACACACACACACACACACACACACACACACACACACGCCCCTCAAACAGTACACACACACACACACACACACACACACACACACACGTGTCCCTCAAACAGTACACACACACACACATTCCTCCTCCACCATCCACTTACGGGGACAGGGTCACTGCGGGTGGCTATCTCCAGCAGAATTATAGAGTAGCTGGAAAGAGATATACAAGTTCAGAGATACTTAGAAACTGAGTGACAGTGTGTGTTTGTGTGTGTGTGTGTTTGTGTTTATGTACATCTGTGTGTGTGTGTGCGTGTGTGTGTGTGTGTGTGTGTGTGTGTGTGTGTTTATGTACATCTGTGTGTGTGTGTGCGTGTGTGTGTGTGTGTGTGTGTGTGTGTGTGTGTTTATGTACATCTGTGTGTGTGTGTGCGTGTGTGTGTGTTTGTCACCTGAAGACGTCCCCCGGCAGGGTCGGTTCCTGGTTGGCTGTCTGGCACTCAGGGGGCGTGTACACTTCTCTCAGTCTCATCTGATAGGATGACAGGGGTTCCGCTGCATCCTCCCTCCGATAGATCGTCAGACAGTAGTCTGGAAAGGGTTAGAGGTCAGAGGTCAGGTTAAGACCTGGAGGGAAAACAGTAGTCTGGAAAGGGTTAGAGGTCAGAGGTCAGGTTAAGACCTGGAGGGAAAACAGTAGTCTGGAAAGGGTTAGAGGTCAGAGGTCAGGTTAAGACCTGGAGGGAAAACAGTAGTCTGGAAAGGGTTAGAGGTCAGAGGTCAGGTTAAGACCTGGAGGGAAACAGTAGTC
>CM072256.1:624915-629915 GCA_036851935.1 Coregonus suidteri | reverse complement strand
CCAGCTCCCTATTGGACAGAGGTTAGAGGTCAGAGAACTAACAGGTTAGAGTGGTCCAGCTCCCTATTGGACAGAGGTTAGAGGTCAGAGAACTAACAGGTTAGGGTGGTCCAGCTCCCTATTGGACAGAGGTTAGAGGTCAGAGAACTAACAGGTTAGGGTGGTCCAGCTCCCTATTGGACAGAGGTTAGAGGTCAGAGAACTAACAGGTTAGAGTGGTCCAGCTCCCTATTGGACAGAGGTTAGAGGTCAGAGAACTAACAGGTTAGAGTGGTCCAGCTCCCTATTGGACAGAGGTTAGAGGTCAGAGAACTAACAGGTTAGAGTGGTCCAGCTCCCTATTGGACAGAGGTTAGAGGTCAGAGAACTAACAGGTTAGAGTGGTCCAGCTCCCTATTGGACAGAGGTTAGAGGTCAGAGAACTAACAGGTTAGAGTGGTCCAGCTCCCTATTGGACAGAGGTTAGAGGTCAGAGAACTAACAGGTTAGAGTGGTCCAGCTCCCTATTGGACAGAGGTTAGAGGTCAGAGAACTAACAGGTTAGGGTGGTCCAACTCCCTATTGGACAGAGGTTAGAGGTTAGAGAACTAACAGGTTAGGGTGGTCCAGCTCCCTATTGGACAGAGGTTAGAGGTCAGAGAACTAACAGGTTAGAGTGGTCCAGCTCCCTATTGGACAGGGTTAGAGGTCAGAGAACTAACAGGTTAGAGTGGTCCAGCTCCCTATTGGACAGAGGTTAGAGTGGTCCAGCTCCCTATTGGACAGAGGTTAGAGGTCAGAGAACTAACAGGTTAGAGTGGTCCAACTCCCTATTGGACAGAGGTTAGAGGTCAGAGAACTAACAGGTTAGAGTGGTCCAGCTCCCTATTGGACAGAGGTTAGAGGTCAGAGAACTAACAGGTTAGAGTGGTCCAGCTCCCTATTGGACACAGGTTAGAGGTCAGAGAACTAACAGGTTAGAGTGGTCCAGCTCCCTATTGGACAGAGGTTAGAGGTCAGAGAACTAACAGGTTAGAGTGGTCCAGCTCCCTATTGGACAGAGGTTAGAGGTCAGAGAACTAACAGGTTAGAGTGGTCCAGCTCCCTATTGGACAGAGGTTAGAGGTCAGAGAACTAACAGGTTAGAGTGGTCCAGCTCCCTATTGGACAGAGGTTAGAGGTCAGAGAACTAACAGGTTAGAGTGGTCCAGCTCCCTATTGGACAGAGGTTAGAGGTCAGAGAACTAACAGGTTAGAGTGGTCCAGCTCCCTATTGGACAGAGGTTAGAGGTCAGAGAACTAACAGGTTAGAGTGGTCCAGCTCCCTATTGGACAGAGGTTAGAGAATATAAAATGAGAGCTTGCATATTTGTCAATCCATATTATTATATAAATTATAGATCTCTTCGCTTCATTTTTATGTAAAACATTCCACCACTTCTACATTATAAACTGTAGAGGAAAACTCAAATATTGTCCCCACCTGACCTGTTGACCTCTATTGTCCCCATCTGACCTGTTGACCTCTATTGTCCCCACCTGACCTGTTGACCTCTATTGTCCCCATCTGACCTGTTGACCTCTATTGTCCCCACCTGACCTGTTGACCTCTATTGTCCCCACCTGACCTGTTGACCTCTATTGTCCCCACCTGACCTGTTGACCTATATTGTCCCCACCTGACCTGTTGACCTCTATTGTCCCCACCTGACCTGTTGACCTCTATTGTCCCCACCTGACCTGTTGACCTCTATTGTCCCCACCTGACCTGTTGACCTCTATTGTCCCCACCTGACCTGTTGACCTCTATTGTCCCCACCTGACCTGTTGACCTCTATTGTCCACATCTGACCTGTTGACCTCTATTGTCCCCACCTGACCTGTTGACATCTATTGTTCCCACCTGACCTGTTGACCTCTATTGTCCCCACCTGACCTGTTGACCTCTATTGTCCCCACCTGACCTGTTGACCTCTATTGTCCCCACCTTACCTGTTGACATCTATTGTCCCCACCTGACCTGTTGACATCTATTGTCCCCACCTGACCTGTTGACCTCTATTGTCCCCACCTGACCTGTTGACCTCTATTGTCCCCACCTGACCTGTTGACCTCTATTGTCCCCACCTGACCTGTTGACATCTATTGTTCCCACCTGACCTGTTGACCTCTATTGTCCCCACCTGACCTGTTGACCTCTATTGTCCCCACCTGACCTGTTGACCTCTATTGTCCCCACCTTACCTGTTGACATCTATTGTCCCCACCTGACCTGTTGACCTCTATTGTCCCCACCTGACCTGTTGACCTCTATTGTCCCCACCTGACCTGTTGACCTCTATTGTCCCCACCTGACCTGTTGACCTCTATTGTCCCCACCTGACCTGTTGACATCTATTGTCCCCACCTCACCTGTTGACATCTATTGTCCCCACCTCACCTGTTGACATCTATTGTCCCCACCTGACCTGTTGACCTCTATTGTCCCCACCTGACCTGTTGACCTCTATTGTCCCCACCTGACCTGTTGACCTCTATTGTCCCCATCTGACCTGTTGACCTCTATTGTCCCCACCTGACCTGTTGACCTCTATTGTCCCCACCTGACTTGCTTGACCTCTCGTCTGATGGTCTTGGACAGAGAAAAGGTCTTGGTCTGAATCCGCTTGATGGCCACTGTCCTGCCATCACTAGAGAAGAGAAACAGGAGAGAATCAACAGGTAGACTATAGAATAGGATCATCTATACATTGACAGGACAGGAGATGACTGTAGAATAGGAGTGTGTATATATCCTGGTGTGTCTGTGTGTTTTTCAGAGACACTCACTAAATCCCGGTGTGTGTGAACAGAGACACTCACTAAATCCCGGTGTGTGTGAACAGAGACACTCACTAAATCCCGGTGTGTGTGTGAACAGAGACACTCACTAAATCCCGGTGTGTGTGTGAACAGAGACACTCACTAAATCCCGGTGTGTGTGAACAGAGACAGTCACTAAATCCCGGTGTGTGTGAACAGAGACACTCACTAAATCCCGGTGTGTGTGAACAGAGACACTCACTAAATCCCGGTGTGTGTGAACAGAGACACTCACTAAATCCCGGTGTGTGTGTGAACAGAGACACTCACTAAATCCCGGTGTGTGTGAACGGAGACACTCACTAAATCCCGGTGTGTGTGAACGGAGACACTCACTAAATCCCGGTGTGTGTGAACGGAGACACTCACTAAATCCCGGTGTGTGTGTGAAACGGAGACACTCACTAAATCCCAGTGTGTGTGTGAACAGAGACACTCACTAAATCCCGGTGTGTGTGTGAACAGAGACACTCACTAAATCCCGGTGTGTGTGAACAGAGACACTCACTAAATCCCGGTGTGTGTGAACAGTTGTTTGCGTGAGTTCGCGTGGGCTGTACAGGAGCTGAGAGCGGTGACACGGCTAGCGTTGGAATCACTGTTAGCAATAGGGGCAGACATGATACTGCCCATAGTAGTCCGGGCTACCTGGTCTGGGGGGGGTAAAAGAGGGGGAGGGTAGCAGTGTTACAATACAATCAACATAAATAACAAATACAAAAAGACAGAAGTGGTTTAATATTTATTTGACACATATAGAATAATAGAGAAGTACCATGTTTGATCTGCCTGAAGTCAATGATCCAGCTCTCATCCCAAAGCATCCTCTGTTTCTGGTACTTAAACCACTGAGGAGAAAGAGATTAAAGACATGCTCGTACAAACATTGTTGTCTGTTGTAACAGTATTGCAAACACAAGACAGACAGACAGGCATTCTATTCCATGTTCTGAGGCAGCATATAGACAGACAGGCAGGCAGACAGACAGGCAGACAGGCAGTCAAAATAGCGATTATTTCCATCATTGCAAACATTACAAAAGAGAGCAGGTTGTATAGCCTTCAATATATATTTTGGGAAATGTCAGTTCAAATCGCTACAGTTTTTTATTTTATTTCAGCTGTTCAGAAATGTGAAGCAGACAGGCTACATCATCGTGGTCCTCTGTAGCTCAGCTGGTAGAGCACGGCGCTTGTAACGCCAAGGTAGTGGGTTCGATCCCCGGGACCACCCATACACAAAAAAATAAAAAATAAATGTATGCACGCATGACTGTAAGTCGCTTTGGATAAAAGCGTCTGCTAAATGACATATAAAAAATATAAAATGGTTCAGAGGAGGGTGAGTAAAGACAGGCTACATCATCATGGTTCAGAGGAGGGTGAACAAGTGTGCTGCATACTCCCTTAAAAGACCGCTTGAAAAACAAGAACAAAATAGTATTGTTTGTCCATTTTGAGACGCCGTAGCCAATATACACTTTCTCAAAATAGTCAGAATTAATCTTAGTCTTAGATCTTAGTCGCACAATTTTACAAAAGGCACTTAATTGAAGAATCCCTACTGTTGACCAATCGCCGACGATGGGGAGGTAGACTTTGACTACCGACTTCGGCTTGCCTTGAGAAAATATTTTGTGTGCCTGATCAGTCTAAAAAAAAACAGTGCCGACAAAAACATCACAAAATGTTGGGATAAAATATGCACGAACTGTTCCGAACTGTTTCGGCGGGAAGCATGCGGCCTAAATAGGGTTGACAATCTCATCTTAAATAAGCCATAAATACCCTTGTGACAAGGGGGATAAATAAGCCATGAATAACCCTTGTGACGAGGGGGATAAATAAGCCATGAATACCCTTGTGACGAGGGGGATAAATAAGCCATGAATACCCTTGTGACGAGGGGGATAAATAAGCCATGAATACCCTTGTGACGAGGGGGATAAATAAGCCATGAATACCCTTGTGACGAGGGGGATAAATAAGCCATAAATACCCTTGTGACAAGGGGAATAAACAAGCCATAAATACCCTTGTGACAAGGGGAATAAACAAGCCATAAATACCCTTGTGACGAGGGGGATGGAAGCTTGTTGTGTGCAATGTTTTATTCATTTATTGTTCAAACATTTCTATCTGTGGGTTGACGTGTTGTG
>CM072256.1:614915-619915 GCA_036851935.1 Coregonus suidteri | reverse complement strand
TGTGCATGTGAGTGTCCGTGTGTGTGTGTGTGTGTGTGTGTGTGTGTGTGTGTGTGTGTATGTGTGTGTGTGTGTGTGTGTGCATGTGAGTGTCCGTGTGTGTGTGTCCGTGTGTGTGTCCGTGTGTGTGTGTGTGTGTGTGTGTGTGTGTGTGCATGTGAGTGTCCGTGTGTGTGTGCATGTGAGTGTCCGTGTGTTTGTGAGTGTCCGTGTCTGTGTGTGTGTGTGTGTGTGTGTGTCCGTGTGTGTGTGTGTGTGTGTGTGTGTGTGTGTGTGTGTGTACCATGAATCCCAGGGGACAGGAGTGTATATTAGCATGGTGAATGCAGCAGTTGTCTCCGTTGGCATCCTTCCAGTTGGCAGGACAGTCGTGGCTCTCACAGAACACTCTGGCTGCCGTCGCCGAGCTGACTGAACTGAGAGAGAACACAGATAGTGTGTGTGTGTGTGTGTGTGTGTGTGTGTGTGTGTGTGTGTGTGTGTGTGTGTGTGTGTGTGTGTGTGTGTGTGTGTGTGTGTGTGTGTGTGTGTGTGTTGGACCTACCTGTGTGGGAAAATGTCTTGGTCCATAGCCCACTGGTAGAAGCTGTCTTGAGCCGTAACAGAGTAGGTCACACTAAACACATCTCCACTGACCACCTCTTCTGGAGGACGCACAACCCATGACATCTCTAACCCTACACACACACACACACAGACACACACACACACACACACACACACACACACACAGAGACAGACACACACACACACAGACACACACAGACAGACACACACACACAGACACACACAGACAGATGTACGAACGCAGGTCAGACACACAGGGAGAGAGATGAAGACCGAGAGATAGAGAGAGAAGAGAGTGAGAGAAGAGAGAGAGAGAGAGAGAGGGAGAGAGAAAAAAGGAAGAGAGAGAGAGAGAGAGAAAA
Organism: Coregonus suidteri; assembly: GCA_036851935.1. Lineage (NCBI taxonomy): Eukaryota > Metazoa > Chordata > Actinopteri > Salmoniformes > Salmonidae > Coregonus > Coregonus suidteri. Next base: position 618,986 of record CM072256.1, on the reverse strand, counting down.
GGAAGAGAGAGAGAGAGAGAGAGAGAGAGAGAGAAAGGGAGAGAGAGAGAGAGAGAGAGAGAAAAGGGAGAGAGAGAGAGAGAGAGAGAGAGAGAGAGAGAGAGAAAAGGAAGAGAGAGAGAGGGAGAGAGAGAGAGACATAGAGAGCTAATAATGAACATATTATGAAAACATCAGTAGCCAATAAACAATCACTATAATGGATCCCAAACCAGACCCACCTCCGCAGTCGATCATTTTCTGTTCAAACACACACACCGACACACACCGACACACACACACACATATCACACACGCAGACCCACCTCCGCAGTCGATCATGTTCTGTTCATCAGGTTTCTCTAGAGGCCAGCAGTCGTACTCGCTATTATCCAGATCATGCCAACACGCTACTGAACTCACTAACAGACACTAAATAAAGCAAAGTTGACCTGAAGTAAGTCTATTTTCAATCAGTTCAGAGAACATTTCCCATTTCTTAACACTTTGTATGATTAGAATCAATGCTATTGAACTCAGAAACATTAACTAAATAAAGAGAAACATTTGTTATTATTCATTATTCTGACCACAGTAAGTTGACCTGAAATAGATATATTTTCAATAGTTTAGGAAACATCAGCCTTATGCAATTTGCCATTTCTTTACAAAGTGTACTGAAAAATAATGAAGTATCCTTACTAGAAATATATGTCCACAAGTTTGCTTATAATTCATGTTTCTCCGTTATTCAGCAATAAGCATCTAGAAGCCTCTCTTCTCTCTGTGTGTCTCTGCTCCTTGTCTGGTTATTGCAGACCCTGAAATGAACAAGGTGTTGAGGGGAGGGGAGAGGAGGAGGAGGAAGAGGGGAGAGGAGGAGGAGGAAGAGGGGAGAGGAGGAGGAGGAGGAGAGGAGAGGAGGAGGAGGAGGAGATGAGAAGGGAGAGTGAACTATACAATAGCCTGTACTAGGAGACTAGAACTACCTTATCACGATGAATTCTGAATGAGGTCGGTGAAAATACAAATCATTTTAAAATGACTTTATTTAAATTATATAGGACTATTCAAGTTTTGAATCTCTTGTAAGCTATTTTCTAGTGAGGCTAAAATGAAATGATTCTATTCAGACTACGCAATATGTTGACAGCTACATTTCTGTTGAGTTTTTTTTGAATAACCTACAACTTCTGTTCTGTAATTGTGAATCTATCTGATCAACATCATCAATTATAAAGAGGTTTAGCGCCTCCTTGTGGTGAACATTGGTTTCACCTGGTGACTCACCAGTTTCTCAACCACGTACAGTGGGGGAAAAAAGTATTTAGTCAGCCACCAATTGTGCAATTTCTCCCACTTAAAAAGATGAGAGAGGCCTGTAATTTTCATCATAGGTACACGTCAACTATGACAGACAAAATGAGGAAAAAAAATCCGGAAAATCACATTGTAGGATTTTATATGAATTTATTTGCAAATTATGGTGGAAAATAAGTATTTGGTCAATAACAAAAGTTTCTCAATACTTTGTTATATACCCTTTGTTGGCAATGACACAGGTCAAACGTTTTCTGTAAGTCTTCACAAGGTTTTCACACACTGTTGCTGGTATTTTGGCCCATTCCTCCATGCAGATCTCCTCTAGAGCAGTGATGTTTTGGGGCTGTCGCTGGGCAACATGGACGTTCTCCCTCCAAAGATTTTCTATGGGGTTGAGATCTGGAGACTGGCTAGGCCACTCCAGGACCTTGAAATGCTTCTTACTTAGCCACTCCTTCGTTGCCCGGGCGGTGTGTTTGGGATCATTGTCATGCTGAAAGACCCAGCCACGTTTCATCTTCAATGCCCTTGCTGATGGAAGGAGGTTTTCACTCAAAATCTCACAATACATGGCCCCTTCATTCATTCCTTTACACGGATCAGTCATCCTGGTCCCTTTGCAGAAAAACAGCCCCAAAGCATGATGTTTCCACCCCCATGCTTCACAGTAGGTATGGTGTTCTTTGGATGCAACTCAGCATTCTTTGTCCTCCAAACACGACGAGTTTAGTTTTTTACCAAAAAGTTCTATTTTGGTTTCATCTGACCATATGACATTCTCCCAATCCTCTTCTGGATCATCCAAATGCACTCTAGCAAACTTCAGACGGGCCTGGACATGTACTGGCTTAAGCAGGGGGACACGTCTGGCACTGCAGGATTTGAGTCCCTGGCGGCGTAGTGTGTTACTGATGGTAGGCTTTGTTACTTTGGTCCCAGCTCTCTGCAGGTCATTCACTAGGTCCCCCCGTGTGGTTCTGGGATTTTTGCTCACCGTTCTTGTGATCATTTTGACCCGACTGGGTGAGATCTTGCGTGGAGCCCCAGATCGAGGGAGATTATCAGTGGTCTTGTATGTCTTCCATTTCCTAATAATTGCTCCCACAGTTGATTTCTTCAAACCAAGCTGCTTACCTATTGCAGATTCAGTCTTCCCAGCCTGGTGCAGGTCTACAATTTTGTTTCTGGTGTCCTTTGACAGCTCTTTGGTCTTGGCCATAGTGGAGTTTGGAGTGTGACTGTTTGAGGTTGTGGACAGGTGTCTTTTATACTGATAACAAGTTCAAACAGGTGCCATTAATACAGGTAACGAGTGGAGGACAGAGGCTCTTAAAGAAGAAGTTACAGGTCTGTCAGAGCCAGAAATCTTGCTTGTTTGTAGGTGACCAAATACTTATTTTCCACCATAATTTGCAAATAAATTCATAAAAAATCCTACAATGTGATTTTCTGGAATTTGTTTTCTCAATTTGTCTGTCATACTTGACGTGTACCTATGATGAAAATTACAGGCCTCTCTCATCTTTTTAAGTGGGAGAACTTGCACAATTGGTGGCTGACTAAATACTTTTTTCCCCCACTGTATCTCCTTGTTCCTCAGAGTCGAAGAGGAGGCTGCACTCCACACAGCACGATGGATGGATGGACAAGAATACGTAGTTTGATTTGGGAAAACACCCGGGAATACACCCGGGAATTCAGGAGATACCATTAAGGACAGATGTGTGACGTGGTATGGATAGATGTGTGACGTGATTTCTGTTGTTTTACTGAGAACAGAAGTTAGCATCTAAGCTAGCTAGCTGGCTAGAATAATGTCAACAAACAGTGAAATGGCCATCAACACTTGTATTGGGTTAGCTAGCTTGTTAGTTACTCCACTAACTAGCTATACTATAGTTACTAATGTCTTAGTTACTCCACTAACTAGCTATACTATAGTTACTAATGTCTTAGTTACTCAACTAACTAGCTATACTATAGTTATTAATGTCTTAGTTACTCAACTAACTAGCTATACTATAGTTATTAATGTCTTAGTTACTCAACTAACTAGCTATACTATAGTTACTAATGTCTTAGTTACTCCACTAACTAGCTATACTATAGTTACTAATGTCTTAGTTACTCAACTAACTAGCTATACTATAGTTACTAATGTCTTAGTTACTCAACTAACTAGCTATGCTATAGTTACTAATGTCTTAGTTACTCCACTAACTAGCTATACTATAGTTATTAATGTCTTAGTTACTCAACTAACTAGCCATACTATAGTTACTAATGTCTTAGTTACTCAACTAACTAGCTATACTATAGTTATAATGTCTTAGTTACTCCACTAACTAGCTATACTATAGTTATTAATGTCTTAGTTACTCAACTAACTAGCTATACTATAGTTACTAATGTCTTAGTTACTCAACTAACTAGCTATACTATAGTTATTAATGTCTTAGTTACTCCACTAACTAGCTATACTATAGTTACTAATGTCTTAGTTACTCCACTAACTAGCTATACTATAGTTATTAATGTCTTAGTTACTCAACTAACTAGCTATACTATAGTTACTAATGTCTTAGTTACTCCACTAACTAGCTATACTATAGTTACTAATGTCTTAGTTACTCCACTAACTAGCTATACTATAGTTACTAATGTCTTAGTTACTCAACTAACTAGCTATACTATAGTTATTAATGTCTTAGTTACTCAACTAACTAGCTATACTATAGTTACTAATGTCTTAGTTACTCAACTAACTAG
>CM072256.1:589915-609915 GCA_036851935.1 Coregonus suidteri | reverse complement strand
TAACGTTAGAATCAGCAAAACAAGTGACCTATGCGACTTTGAGCGTGGTATGATGGTTGGTGCCAGGCGAGCCGGTTCCAGTATCTCATAAACAGCCGGCCTCCTGGGATTTTCACGCACGACAGTGTCTAGGGTTTACTGAGAATGGTGTGGTAAACAAAAAACCTACTGTCAGTGGCAGTCCTGTGGGCGAAAACAGCTCGTTGATGACAGGTCGTTTACCCCATATGTAACTCTGTGTTGTTTTTATTGCACTGCTTTGCTTTATCTTGGCCAGGTAGCAGTTGTAAATGAGAACTTGTTCTCAACTGGCTTACCTGGTTAAATAAAGGGGAAATAAAATTAATAATGACAGGTGGAAGGAGAATGGCAAGAATCATGCAAGCTAACAGGCGGACCACAAACAGACAAACAACGGCGCAGTACAACAGTGGTGTGCAGAACGGCATCTCGGAAACGCACAACTCGTCGGTCCTTGTCACGGATGGGCTATTGCAGCAGACGACCACACCGGGTTCCTGTCCTATCAGCTAAAAACAAGAAGAAGCCGCTCCAGTGGACACGCCATCACCAACACTGGACAACTGAGGAGTGGAAAAAACATTGCCTTGTCTGACGAATCCCGGTTCTAGTTGAGTCATGCTGATGGCAGAGTCAGGATCTGGCGTAAGCAGCGTGAGTCCATGGCTCCATCCTGCCTGGTGTCAACGGTACAGGCTGGTGGCGGTGGTGGTGTAATGGTGTGGGGAATGTTTTCCTGGCACACGTTAGGTCCCTTGATACCAGTTGATCAACGATTGAACGCCACATCGTATCTGAACATTGTTGCTCATCAAACCCAATATAGCATCTTTGAGATGAGATGGATCGGGCTGTTGGCAGCATGAATGTACCGCCGTCCAATCAGCAACAACTGCCTGGTGCCATCGCGTCAGCATGGACCAACATCCCTGTCGAACGTTTCCGACACCTTGTAGAATTATGTCGGTTCTGGAGGCGAAAGGGGGAGTCTGACCCGCTACTAGATGGGTGTACCTAATAAACTGGCCACTGAGTGTATTTCAGAACGTTGTGCTTTTCATCTGATGTGAAGCACGTGTGTTAATGTTATCATGGTAATTAATATTAATATGAACTATTCTGGGTTTTGTTTTGTAAAGTTGTATTATTTGATATCTGTCCCAAATGGCACCCTATTCCCTATATAGTGCACTACTTTAGACCAGAGAATGGCACCCTATTCCCTATATAGTGCACTACTTTAGACCAGAGAATGGCACCCTATTCCCTATATAGTGCACTACTTTAGACCAGAGAATGGCACCCTATTCCCTATATAGTGCACTACTTTAGACCAGAGAATGGCACCCTATTCCCTATATAGTGCACTACTTTAGACCAGAGGATGGCACCCTATTCCCTATATAGTGCACTACTTTAGACCAGAGAATGGCACCCTATTCCCTATATAGTGCACTACTTTAGACCAGAGAATGGCACCCTATTCCCTATATAGTGCACTACTTTAGACCAGAGAATGGCACCCTTTTCCCTATATAGTGCACTACTTTAGACCAGAGAATGGCACCCTATTCCCTATATTGTGCACTACTTAAGACCAGAGAATGGCACCCTATTCCCTATATAGTGCACTACTTTAGACCAGAGAATGGCACCCTATTCCCTATATAGTGCACTACTTTAGACCAGAGAATGGCACCCTATTCCCTATATAGTGCACTACTTTAGACCAGAGAATGGCACCCTATTCCCTATATAGAGCACTACTTTAGACCAGAGAATGGCACCCTATTCCCTATAAATTGCACTACTTTGTCCAGGACCCATTGGCACCCTATTCCCTATATAGGCGCAGTGGTCTAAGGCACTGCATCGCAGTGCTAGCTGTGCCACTAGAGATCCTGGTTCGAATCCAGGCTCTGTCGTAGCCGGCCGTGACCGGGAGACCCATGGGGCGGCGCACAATTGGCCCAGCGTCGTCCAGGGTAGGGGAGGGAATGGCCGGCAGGGATGTAGCTCAGTTGGTAGAGCATGGCGTTTGCAACGCCAGGGTTGTGGGTTCGATTCCCACAGGGGGCCAGTATAAAAAATAATGTATGCACTCACTAACTGTAAATCGCTCTGGATAAGAGCGTCTGCTAAATGACTAAAATGTACATGTAAATGTAAATTGTCCAGGACCCATTGGCACCCTATTCCCTATATAGTGCACTACTTTAGACCAGAGAATGGCACCGTATTCCCTATATAGTGCACTACTTTAGACCAGAGAATGGCACCCTATTCCCTATATAGTGCACTACTTTAGACCAGAGAATGGCACCCTATTCCCTATAAAGTGCACTACTTTGTCCAGGACCCATTGGGACCCTATTCCCTATAAAGTGCACTACTTTGTCCAGGACCCATTGGGACCCTATTCCCTATAAAGTGCACTACATTGTCCAGGACCCATTGGGACCCTATTTCCTATAAAGTGCACTACATTGTCCAGGGCCCATTGGGACCCTATTTCCTATAAAGTGCACTACATTGTCCAGGACCCATTGGGACCCTATTTCCTATATAGTGCACTACTTTGTCCAGGACCCATTGGGACCCTATTCCCTATATAGTGCACTACTTTGTCCAGGACCCATTGGGACCCTATTCCCTATATAGTGCACTACTTTGTCCAGGACCCATTGGGACCCTATTCCCTATATAGTGCACTACTTTGTCCAGGACCCATTGGGACCCTATTCACTATAAAGTGCACTACATTGTCCAGGACCCATTGGGACCCTATTTCCTATATAGTGCACTACTTTAGACCAGAGAATGGCACCCTATTCCCTATATAGTGCACTACATTGTCCAGGAACCATTGGGACCCTATTCCCTATATAGTGCACTACTTTAGACCAGAGAATGGCACCCTATTCCCTATAAAGTGCACTACTTTAGACCAGAGAATGGCACCCTATTCCCTATAAAGTGCACTACTTTAGACCAGAGAATGGCACCCTATTCCCTATAAAGTGCACTACTTTAGACCAGAGAATGGCACCCTATTCCCTATATAGTGCACTACATTGTCCAGGACCCATTGGGACCCTATTCCCTATATAGTGCACTACTTTAGACCAGAGAATGGCACCCTATTCCCTATAAAGTGCACTACTTTAGACCAGAGAATGGCACCCTATTCCCTATAAAGTGCACTACTTTAGACCAGAGAATGGCACCCTATTCCCTATATAGTGCACTACTTTAGACCAGAGAATGGCACCCTATTCCCTATATAGTGCACTACATTGTCCAGGACCCATTGGGACCCTATTCCCTATATAGTGCACTACTTTAGACCAGAGAATGAAACCCTATTCCCTATAAAGTGCACTACTTTAGACCAGAGAATGGCACCCTATTCCCTATAAAGTGCACTACTTTAGACCAGAGAATGGCACCCTATTCCCTATAAAGTGCACTACTTTAGACCAGAGAATGGCACCCTATTCCCTATAAAGTGCACTACTTTAGACCAGAGAATGGTACCCTATTCCCTATATAGTGCACTACTTTAGACCAGAGAATGGCACCCTATTCCCTATATAGTGCACTACATTGTCCAGGACCCATTGGGACCCTATTCCCTATATAGTGCACTACTTTGTCCAGGACCCATTGGGACCCTATTCCCTATAAAGTGCACTACTTTGTCCAGGACCCATTGGGACCCTATTCCCTATAAAGTGCACTACATTGTCCAGGACCCATTGGGACCCTATTTCCTATAAAGTGCACTACATTGTCCAGGGCCCATTGGGACCCTATTTCCTATAAAGTGCACTACATTGTCCAGGACCCATTGGGACCCTATTTCCTATATAGTGCACTACTTTGTCCAGGACCCATTGGGACCCTATTCCCTATATAGTGCACTACTTTGTCCAGGACCCATTGGGACCCTATTCCCTATATAGTGCACTACTTTGTCCAGGACCCATTGGGACCCTATTCCCTATATAGTGCACTACTTTGTCCAGGACCCATTGGGACCCTATTCACTATAAAGTGCACTACATTGTCCAGGACCCATTGGGACCCTATTTCCTATATAGTGCACTACTTTAGACCAGAGAATGGCACCCTATTCCCTATATAGTGCACTACATTGTCCAGGAACCATTGGGACCCTATTCCCTATATAGTGCACTACTTTAGACCAGAGAATGGCACCCTATTCCCTATAAAGTGCACTACTTTAGACCAGAGAATGGCACCCTATTCCCTATAAAGTGCACTACTTTAGACCAGAGAATGGCACCCTATTCCCTATAAAGTGCACTACTTTAGACCAGAGAATGGCACCCTATTCCCTATATAGTGCACTACATTGTCCAGGACCCATTGGGACCCTATTCCCTATATAGTGCACTACTTTGTCCAGGACCCATTGGGACCCTATTCCCTATATAGTGCACTACTTTGTCCAGGACCCATTGGGACCCTATTCCCTATATAGTGCACTACTTTGTCCAGGACCCATTGGGACCCTATTCACTATAAAGTGCACTACATTGTCCAGGACCCATTGGGACCCTATTTCCTATATAGTGCACTACTTTAGACCAGAGAATGGCACCCTATTCCCTATATAGTGCACTACATTGTCCAGGAACCATTGGGACCCTATTCCCTATATAGTGCACTACTTTAGACCAGAGAATGGCACCCTATTCCCTATAAAGTGCACTACTTTAGACCAGAGAATGGCACCCTATTCCCTATAAAGTGCACTACTTTAGACCAGAAAATGGCACCCTATTCCCTATAAAGTGCACTACTTTAGACCAGAGAATGGCACCCTATTCCCTATATAGTGCACTACTTTGTCCAGGACCCATTGGGACCCTATTCCCTATATAGTGCACTACTTTGTCCAGGACCCATTGGGACCCTATTCCCTATATAGTGCACTACTTTGTCCAGGACCCATTGGGACCCTATTCACTATAAAGTGCACTACATTGTCCAGGACCCATTGGGACCCTATTTCCTATATAGTGCACTACTTTAGACCAGAGAATGGCACCCTATTCCCTATATAGTGCACTACATTGTCCAGGAACCATTGGGACCCTATTCCCTATATAGTGCACTACTTTAGACCAGAGAATGGCACCCTATTCCCTATAAAGTGCACTACTTTAGACCAGAGAATGGCACCCTATTCCCTATAAAGTGCACTACTTTAGACCAGAGAATGGCACCCTATTCCCTATAAAGTGCACTACTTTAGACCAGAGAATGGCACCCTATTCCCTATATAGTGCACTACATTGTCCAGGACCCATTGGGACCCTATTCCCTATATAGTGCACTACTTTAGACCAGAGAATGGCACCCTATTCCCTATAAAGTGCACTACTTTAGACCAGAGAATGGCACCCTATTCCCTATAAAGTGCACTACTTTAGACCAGAGAATGGCACCCTATTCCCTATATAGTGCACTACTTTAGACCAGAGAATGGCACCCTATTCCCTATATAGTGCACTACATTGTCCAGGACCCATTGGGACCCTATTCCCTATATAGTGCACTACTTTAGACCAGAGAATGGCACCCTATTCCCTATAAAGTGCACTACTTTAGACCAGAGAATGGCACCCTATTCCCTATAAAGTGCACTACTTTAGACCAGAGAATGGCACCCTATTCCCTATAAAGTGCACTACTTTAGACCAGAGAATGGCACCCTATTCCCTATAAAGTGCACTACTTTAGACCAGAGAATGGTACCCTATTCCCTATATAGTGCACTACTTTAGACCAGAGAATGGCACCCTATTCCCTATATAGTGCACTACATTGTCCAGGACCCATTGGGACCCTATTCCCTATATAGTGCACTACATTGTCCAGGACCCATTGGGACCCTATTCCCTATATAGTGCACTACATTGTCCAGGACCCATTGGGACCCTATTCCCTATAAAGTGCACTACTTTGTCCAGGACCCATTGGGACCCTATTCCCTATATAGTGCACTACATTGTCCAGGACCCATTGGGACCCTATTCCCTATATAGTGCACTACATTGTCCAGGACCCATTGGGACTATAAAGGGAATCAGCTGCCCTTTGGGACCTGGCCACTATCAGCAGCATTCCAGTTGGTTTTGATGTGAACCTTCCACTGGGTCTGTAACTGCACCTGAAATGGCAGACTGCCTGGTATTAGTTGAAGCAATACCTCTGGAGGATCAGGATTTAAATCTCTTTTCTTTCTGTTAGCTGATGTTTCTCTTGGTTAAGGTCAAAACCCCAAGTCTAAGAGAATGGCACCCTATTCCCTATATAGTGCACTACTTTTGTCCAGGGCCATACAGGGAATAGCTCTATGGGTCCTGGTCAAAACTAGTGCACTATGGAATTGGGTGCTACTATTTGGGACACAACCTCTGTCTGTATAAAATAATGGTGCTGGTAATAAACAGACTATGAACTGCAGAAAGTTCTTCTCCTGTTTATATCATTTCAGACTGAGCCGTGATAGCTGGAGTATGCTACAGTATCTTCACGCCGTTCAGTAACTGGGGAGTTTCCAGAGGCTGCCGTTCTCACAGATGACCACAGGGAGGCAGCAGAGTGCCAGTTATGGTGCAGGCCAACAGAAATGGGGAAGGGAGACGAATGAACTCTTCATAAAGTGTAGAAAGTGTTGTTATGATAGAGTGAGTGTTTCCTATAGTTTATACATGTATTATACTTCTGCTTTCATGGAAAAGGTGTCAGATAAACATCAGATTATCAAATAAACATCATCGGGTAAACATCAGATAAATATCATCAGATAAACATCAAATAAACATCAGATAAATATCATCAGATAAACATCATCAGATAAACATCAGATAAATATAATCAGATAAACATCAGGTAAAGATCATCAGATAAACATCAAATAAACATCATCAGATAAACATCAGGTAAACATCATCAGATAAACATCAAATAAACATCATCAGATAAACATCAAATAAACATCAGGTAAAGATCATCAGATAAACATCAGATAAACATCAGGTAAACATCAGATAAATATAATCAGATAAACATCAGGTAAAGATCATCCGATAAACATCAGATATAAACGTCATCAGATAAACGATGCAATCGTTAAGGACCTCAGAAGACAACCACTTGGTTTGTTTTCTCTCACCTTTCATATAACAATAAAACGTACACAGTGTTTCCTCTAACACAGAAAAGAAAACCTGACCGATTGACAGGAGTTGACCAATCAGAAAGTTCAGCCTGAGTGATTGACCGGGAACATGGCCAATCGGGGAGCCATCCCATCCCCACCGATTTGAAGGCTTCTCTGGACACTACTACAATCAAACAATCAATCAACCAACTAACCAATCAACCAACTAACCAATCAACCAACTAACCAATCAACCAACTAACCAAACAACCAACTAACCAATCAACCAACTAATCAATCAACCAACTAACCAATCAACCAACTAATCAATCAACCAACTAACCAATCAACCAACATTAATTTGTCACAAATAGGAAATGTGTATTGCAGTCAGTATAAGACACAACATTAAAACACCCATACAACAGATAAATAGTGTGAGGGTCCTGAGGGAAGACTTGAGGACCTCTGCGTCTCAACTGGAGGAGACGGCCAGGGGGACCTCTCTCTGGAGACGGCCAGGGGGACCTCTCTCTGGAGACGGCCAGGGGGACCTCTCTCTGGAGACGTCCAGGGGATCTCTCTCTGGAGACGGCCAGGGGGACCTCTCTCTGGAGACGGCCAGGGGACCTCTCTCTGGAGACGGCCAGGGGACCTCTCTCTGGAGACGGCCAGGAGGACCTCTCTCTGGAGACGGCCAGGGGGAGCTCTCTCTGGAGACGGCCAGGGGGAGCTCTCTCTGGAGACGGCCAGGGGGAGCTCTCTCTGGAGACGGCCAGGGGAGCTCTCTCTGGAGACGGCCAGGGGACCTCTCTCTGGAGACGGCCAGGGGGAGCTCTCTCTGGAGACGGCCAGGGGGACCTCTCTCTGGAGACGGCCAGGGGACCTCTCTCTGGAGACGGCCAGGGGGAGCTCTCTCTGACCTGGGTCAGGTCTGCGTTTCAGCTGGAGGAGACGGCCAGGGGAGCTCTCTCTGGAGACGGCCAGGGGAGCTCTCTCTGGAGACGGCCAGGGGACCTCTATCTGGAGACGGCCAGGGGACCTCTCTCTGGAGACGGCCAGGGGGACCTCTCTCTGGAGACGGCCAGGGGACCTCTCTCTGGAGACGGCCAGAGGGAGCTCTCTCTGGAGACGGCCAGGGGACCTCTCTCTGGAGACGGCCAGGGGAGCTCTCTCTGGAGACGGCCAGGGGGAGCTCTCTCTGGAGACGGCCGGGGGACCTCTCTCTGGAGACGGCCAGGGGGAGCTCTCTCTGGGAGACGGCCAGGGGACCTCTCTCTGGAGACGGCCAGGGGACCTCTCTCTGGAGACGGCCAGGGGGAGCTCTCTCTGGAGACGGCCAGGGGGAGCTCTCTCTGGAGACGGCCAGGGGGACCTCTCTCTGGAGACGGCCAGGGGAGCTCTCTCTGGAGACGGCCAGGGGACCTCTCTCTGGAGACGGCCAGGGGACCTCTCTCTGGAGACGGCCAGGGGGACCTCTCTCTGGAGACGGCGAGGGGGGAGCTCTCTCTGGAGACGGCCAGGGGAGCTCTCTCTGGAGACGGCCAGGGGAGCTCTCTCTGGAGACGGCCAGGGGAGCTCTCTCTGGAGACGGCCAGGGGACCTCTCTCTGGAGACGGCCAGGGGGACCTCTCTCTGGAGACGGCCAGGGGGACCTCTCTCTGACCTGGAACAGAAGTGGATCAGAGAGATGTCTCAGTCTCCCCATGTGAAACTGAGGAGGATGTAGCAGTACGTGATGGATGATACAGAACATCTCAGACTCATCCTGTCAACAGATGGATGTTTTTTTTTTTTTTTTTTTTTTTTTTTTTTTTTTTGTGGGGGATGGATCAGCTTAATATTGCAGATAGATTGTATCTTCTATCAATGTAATTGTCTGCATCACTTCCAATCCCCCATGTTATTTTTTTATTTTTATATATATATTCCCCTTTATTACTTTTCAACCCCACCATCCTTAATCTGGACCCCTGATACAGAACATCTCAGACTCATCCTGTCAACAGATGGATGTTAATCTGGACCCTGATACAGAACATCTCAGACTCATCCTGTCAACAGATGGATGTTAATCTGGAACCTGATACAGAACATCTCAGACTCATCCTGTCAACAGATGGATGTTAATCTGGACCCTGATACAGAACATCTCAGACTCATCCTGTCAACAGATGGATGTTAATCTGGACCCTGATACAGAACATCTCAGACTCATCCTGTCAACAGATGGATGTTAATCTGGACCCTGATACAGAACATCTCAGACTCATCCTGTCAACAGATGGATGTTAATCTGGAACCTGATACAGAACATCTCAGACTCATCCTGTCAACAGATGGATGTTAATCTGGACCCTGATACAGAACATCTCAGACTCATCATCCTGTCAACAGATGGATGTTAATCTGGACCCTGATACAGAACATCTCAGACTCATCCTGTCAACAGATGGATGTTAATCTGGAACCTGATACAGAACATCTCAGACTCATCCTGTCAACAGATGGATGTTAATCTGGAAACCTGATACAGAACATCTCAGACTCATCCTGTCAACAGATGGACGTTAATCTGGACCCTGATACAGAACATCTCAGACTCATCCTGTCAACAGATGGATGTTAATCTGGACCCTGATACAGAACATCTCAGACTCATCCTGTCAACAGATGGATGTTAATCTGGAACCCTGATACAGAACATCTCAGACTCATCCTGTCAACAGATGGATGTTAATCTGGAACCTGATACAGAACATCTCAGACTCATCCTGTCAAACAGATGGATGTTACAGAACATCTGGACCCTGATACAGAACATCTCAGACTCATCCTGTCAACAGATGGATGGATGTTAATCTGGACCCTGATACAGAACATCTCAGACTCATCCTGTCAACAGATGGATGTTAATCTGGACCCTGATACAGAACATCTCAGACTCATCCTGTCAACAGATGGATGATACAGAACATCTCAGACTCATCCTCTGGAACCTGATACAGAACATCTCAGACTCATCCTGTCAACAGATGGATGTTAATCTGGAACCTGATACAGAACATCTCAGACTCATCCTGTCAACAGATGGATGTTAATCTGGAACCTGATACAGAACATCTCAGACTCATCTGTCAACAGATGGATGTTAATCTGGAACCTGATACAGAACATCTCAGACTCATCCTGTCAACAGATGGATGTTAAACCTGATACAGAACCTGATACAACAGAACTGGAACCTCAGAACATCTCAGACTCATCCTGTCAACAGATGGATGTTAATCTGGAACCTGATACAGAACATCTCAGACTCATCCTGTCAACAGATGGATGTTAATCTGGAACCCTGATACAGAACATCTCAGACTCATCCTGTCAACAGATGGATGTTAATCTGGAACCTGATACAGAACATCTCAGACTCATCCTGTCAACAGATGGATGTTAATCTGGAACCTGATACAGAACATCTCAGACTCATCCTGTCAACAGATGGATGTTAATCTGGACCCTGATACAGATGAACATCTCAGACTCATCCTGTCAAACAGACTCATGGATGTTAATCTGGAACCTGATACAGAACATCTCAGACTCATCCTGTCAACAGATGGATGTTAATCTGGACTCCCTGATACAGATACAGAACATCTCAGACTCATCCTGTCAACAGATGGATGTTAATCTGGAACCTGATACAGAACATCTCAGACTCATCCTGTCAACAGATGGATGTTAATCTGGAACCCTGATACAGAACATCTCAGACTCATCCTGTCAACAGATGGATGTTAATCTGGAACCTGATACAGAACATCTCAGACTCATCCTGTCAACAGATGGAGATGGATGTAATCTGGAACCTGATACAGAACATCTCAGACTCATCCTGTCAACAGATGGATGTTAATCTGGAACCTGATACAGAACATCTCAGACTCATCCTGTCAACAGATGGATGTTAATCTGGAACCTGATACAGAACATCTCAGACTCATCCTGTCAACAGATGGATGTTAATCTGGACCCTGATACAGAACATCTCAGACTCATCCTGTCACAGATGGATGTTAATCTGGAACCTGATACAGAACATCTCAGACTCATCCTGTCAACAGATGGATGTTAATCTGGAACCTGATACAGAACATCTCAGACTCATCCTGTCAACAGATGGATGTTAATCTGGAACCTGATACAGAACATCTCAGACTCATCCTGTCAACAGAGATGGATGTTAATCTGGAACCTGATACAGAACATCTCAGACTCATCCTGTCAACAGATGGATGTTAATCTGGAACCTGATACAGAACTGATACAGAACATCTCAGACTCATCCTGTCAACAGATGGTCATGGATTTAATCTGGAACCTGATACAGAACATCTCAGACTCATCCTGTCAACAGATGGATGTTAATCTGGAAACCTGATACAGAACATCTCAGACTCATCCTGTCAACAGATGGATGTTAATCTGGAACCTGATACAGAACATCTCAGACTCATCCTGTCAAACAGATGGACGTTAATCTGGAAATCTGATACAGAACATCTCAGACTCATCCTGTCAACAGATGGATGTTAATCTGGAAATCCTGATACAGAACATCTCAGACTCATCCTCCTGTCAACAGATGGATGTTAATCTGGAACCTGATACAGAACATCTGAACAGATGGACAGAACAGAACATCTCAGACTCATCCTGTCAACAGATGGATGTTAGATCTGGAACCCTGATACAGAACATCTCAGACTCATCCTGTCAACAGATGGATGTTAATCTGGACCTGATACAGAACATCTCAGACTCATCCTGTCAACAGATGGATGTTAATCTGGACCCTGATACAGAACATCTCAGACTCATCCTGTCAACAGATGGAGATGGATGTTAATCTGGACCCCTGATACAGAACATCTCAGACTCATCCTGTCAACAGATGGATGTTAATCTGGACAGAACTGATACAGAACATCTCAGAACATCTCAGACTCCTGTCAACAGATGGATGTTAATCTGGACCCTGATACAGAACATCTCAGACTCATCCTGTCAACAGATGGATGTTAATCCTGTCAACAGATGGATGTTAATCTGGAACCTGATACAGAACATCTCAGACTCATCCTGTCAACAGATGGATGTTAATCTGGAACCTGATACAGAACATCTCAGACTCATCCTGTCAACAGATGGATGTTAATCTGGAACCCTGATACAGAACATCATCTCAGACTCATCCTGTCAACAGATGGATGTTAATCTGGAACCCTGATACAGAACATCTCAGACTCATCCTGTCAACAGATGGATGTTAATCTGGACCCTGATACAGAACATCTCAGACTCATCCCTGTCAACAGATGGATGTTAATCTGGAACCTGATACAGAACATCTCAGACTCATCCTGTCAACAGATGGATGTGTTAATCTGGACCCTGATACAGAACATCTCAGACTCATCCTGTCAACAGATGGACTCATGTTAATCTGGAACCTGATACAGAACATCTCAGACTCATCCTGTCAACAGATGGATGTTAATCTGGACCCTGATACAGAACATCTCAGACTCATCCTGTCAACATGTCAACAGATGGATGTTAATCTGGAACCTGATACAGAACATCTCAGACTCATCCTGTCAACAGATGGATGTTAATCTGGACCCTGATACAGAACATCTCAGACTCATCCTGTCAACAGATGGATGTTAATCTGGACCCTGATACAGAACATCTCAGACTCATCCTGTCAACAGATGGATGTTAATCTGGAACCTGATACAGAACATCTCAGACTCATCCTGTCAACAGATGGATTGTTAATCTGGAACCTGATACAGAACATCTCAGACTCATTCTGTCAACAGATGGATGTTAATCTGGACCCTGATACAGAACATCTCAGACTCATCCTGTCAACAGATGGATGTTAATCTGGAACCTGATACAGAACATCTCAGACTCATCCTGTCAACAGATGGATGTTAATCTGGAACCTGATACAGAACATCTCAGACTCATCCTGTCAACAGATGGATGTTAATCTGGAACCTGATACAGAACATCTCAGACTCATCCTGTCAACAGATGGATGTTAATCTGGAACCTGATACAGAACATCTCAGACTCATCCTGTCAACAGATGGATGTTAATCTGGAACCTGATACAGAACATCTCAGACTCATCCTGTCAACAGATGGGATGTTAATCTGGAACCTGATACAGAACATTTCAGACTCATCCTGTCAACAGATGGATGTTAATCTGGAACCTGATACAGAACATCTCAGACTCATCCTGAAACAGGAAACAGGTCATTTGGACCGTTGCAATATTATACTGGGGTGGGGCTTCTGATCTCCTATTATGTGGAGACAGGGGGGGGGGTCTCATGTCTACTCCTTAACTGACTGCTACTTCAATGGGACAATCTATCCGCTCATTCATATCGGGATCTATCCCCCATTGGTCATCTCCTGTCAATCAGTCAGGCTGAACTTTCTATTGGTCCATCTCCTGTCAATCAGTCAGGCTGAACTTTCTATTGGTCCATCTCCTTTCAATCAGTCAGGCTGAAATTTCTATTGGTCCATCTCCTGTCAATCAGTCAGGCTGAACTTTCTATTGGTCATCTCCTGTCAATCAGCCAGGCTGAACTTGATCCCAGGTCAGGTCTGGTAGGATCACTCCTCTGTAGTCCTGCTGATCCCAGGTCCTAATCTACTGGCCTAACCCTAACCCGAATGTAGTAACTCCATCTGTTCTGCTTCTCCTCCAGACACAGAACAGCAGGTGTCCCGGGGTGGAGCGGAGCAGGCTCAGTGTGCTATTGTCAAGGTACAGCCAATAGGTGGACAGGAAGTGATGATGGGGTGGTACTCCTAAATGCCAGTGTTCTCGGAGTGATTCCCAATCTGAGTCCCCTACTAACATTTTAAAGACATGTCCACCACATGGGTCTGTTCCTGCTCCACACCTGGAACCAATAAGACACCCTAGGTCAGAGGGGAAGATTCAGGACTAGAACCAATAAGACACCCTAGGTCAGAGAGGAAGATTCAGGACTAGAACCAATAAGACACCCTAGGTCAGAGAGGGAGATTCAGGACTGGAACCAATAAGACACCCTAGGTCAGAGAGGAAGATTCAGGACTGGAACCAATAAGACACCCTAGGTCAGAGAGGGAGATTCAGGATTGGAACCAATAAGACACCCTAGGTCAGAGAGGGAGATTCAGGACTGGAACCAATAAGACACCCTAGGTCAGAGAGGAAGATTCAGGAGTGGGAAATACAGGTAGATAAACCAACAGTGATTGTGGGGGATTCTAATCTAGCACGCATTCCACATTTATTTATTTTTATTCTCATGTACAGGTGGATATATTACCTGGGGCCACCTTCTATCATATTAACGGTGTTTTCAAGAAGCTCCAACCAAACCCAAGGACAGAGAAGGTAGGGTTGTCTTTAGGCCTCAACAATTGTCAGGTGGAGCCAAAGGCCGACTACATATTGGAAGCAGCTACAGAAACTGTTGAGGACTAGTAAGGAGGCCTTCCCCAATGCAGCCGTCTACGTACCACTCGTACATTACTCAGATAGACCAGCTAAGGATCAGCAGTGTCTGGTACAGAAGCTGTATAAGACCTTAGGGGAGAGATGGGACTTTTTGGATGACCTTTAATAGGGAGGACTGTCCTCTTACAACTCCACAACATTATAACGTTAAAACCCTTCCCGCTTCAGGCTCAACCAAGCTGAGAGTGAGGTTCTAGAAAGAGGACTGACTTTCATACCAACTCCTAAACGGGTGGACCGCGGGGAGCTCCGGGGGGGATCTACACCGAATATCATAGAAGATTGAAATGATTAGACCATTTTGATTATGAAATAGATTTACCCCGTACACCATTTCCAAACCCCTCACATTGGGAACCTCAGTTGGAGTCAGTGTCAGAACCTATACAGACCCTTATACGTAGGGATGTGGATTCCCATACAGACCCTTATACGTAGGGATGTGGCTTCCCATACAGACCCTTATACGTAGGGATGTGGCTTCCCATACAGACCCTTATACGTAGGGATGTGGCTTCCCATACAGACCCTTATACGTAGGGATGTGGCTTCCCATACAGACCCTTATACGTAGGGATGTGGCTTCCCATACAGACCCTTATACGTAGGGATGTGGCTTCCTATACAGACCCTTATACGTAGGGATGTGGCTTCCCATACAGACCCTTATACGGAGGGATGTGGCTTCCTATACAGACCCTTATACGGAGGGATGTGGCTTCCTATACAGACCCTTATACGTAGGGATGTGGATTCCCATACAGACCCTTATACGGAGGGATGTGGCTTCCTTTTCACAATTCAGACCCAGACCTGTAAATAAGTTTAATCTCACAAAGCAACAGAATCAAGCTCTAAAAACATTGAGCAGCAATCAGACTATTGTGATTAAACCAGCAGATAAGGGGTCTCAAATTGTTATAATGGATAAAGGTCAATATCTTCTTTAAGCTAATAGACAATTAGATAATGTCAAACACGATGTCCCATTGGTTCTTGACCAGAAACGACTTTGAGTTCAATGAGAAGTACTACCTCCAGATACACATCCATGGGAAAGAAATTCACGCCAAGTTTAGCAAATTTGTACATTTGTTTTTGGGAAGAAAGTGCTTTCCTTAAATGTAAGCCCTTACCATTGCTGTACCTGAGGTATCTAGATGATATGTTTGGATTGTGGGGGGCTCCAGCTCTGAATTTGGGAATTTCTAGATACACAGGTGTTTTTCATTCACAAGGAGGACGAAACCAAACAATTGGTAACTAAAGTTTTCTTTAAGGAAACAGATAGACATGCCCTCCTTCACAAATCCAGTTTCCATCCAAAACACACATATAGGGGTTTGATCAAATCACAACTGATACGTTTCCACAGAATCTGTAGTTTCCCTGGGGATATAGAGGAGGAATCTGTAGTTTCCCTGGGGATATAGAGGAGGAATCTGTAGTTTCCCTGGGGATATAGAGGAGGAATCTGTAGTTTCCCTGGGGATATAGAGGAGGAATCTGTAGTTTCCCTGGGGATATAGAGGAGGAATCTGTAGTTTCCCTGGGGATATAGAGCAGGAATCTGTAGTTTCCCTGGGGATATAGAGCAGGAATCTGTAGTTTCCCTGGGGATATAGAGGAGGAATCTGTAGTTTCCCTGGGGATATAGAGGAGGCCACAATAATCCTCTTCTCAGCATTAAGGCCCAGGGGCTACTCCAGGTGGTTCCTGAGAGAGGTTAAGGCTGAGGCCAATCAGACCCAGGGGCTACTCCAGGTGGTTCCTGAGAGAGGTTAAGGCTGAGGCCAATCAGACCCAGGGGCTACTCCAGGTGGTTCCTGAGAGAGGTTAAGGCTGAGGTCAATCAGGCCCAGGGGCTACTCCAGGTGGTTCCTCAGAGAGGTTAAGGCTGAGGTCAATCAGACCCAGGGGCTACTCCAGGTGGTTCCTGAGAGAGGTTAAGGCTGAGGCCAATCAGACCCAGGGGCTACTCCAGGTGGTTCCTGAGAGAGGTTAAGGCTGAGGCCAATCAGACCTTCCAGACCCATGGAACATAGAAGGTAGAGGGGGATAACTGGTTCATACTGTAGAAGGTAGAGGGGGATAACTGGTTCATACTGTAGAAGGTAGAGGGGGATAACTGGTTCATACTGTAGAAGGTAGAGGGGGATAACTGGTTCATACTGTAGAAGGTAGAGGGGGATAACTGGTTCATACTGTAGAAGGTAGAGGGGGATAACTGGTTCATACTGTACAAGGTAGAGGGGGATAACTGGTTCATACTGTAGAAGGTAGAGGGGGATAACTGGTTCATACTGTACAAGGTAGAGGGGGATAACTGGTTCATACTGTAGAAGGTAGAGGGGGATAACTGGTTCATACTGTACAAGGTAGAGGGGGATAACTGGTTCATACTGTAGAAGGTAGAGGGGGATAACTGGTTCATACTGTACAAGGTAGAGGGGGATAACTGGTTCATACTGTAGAAGGTAGAGGGGGATAACTGGTTCATACTGTAGAAGGTAGAGGGGGATAACTGGTTCATACTGTAGAAGGTAGAGGGGGATAACTGGTTCATACTGTAGAAGGTAGAGGGGGGATAACTGGTTCATACTGTAGAAGGTAGAGGGGGATAACTGGTTCATACTGTAGAAGGTAGAGAGGGATAACTGTGGTTCATACTGTAGAAGGTAGAGGGGGATAACTGTGGTTCATACTGTAGAAGGTAGAGGGGGATAACTGGTTCATACTGTAGAAGGTAGAGGGGGATAACTGGTTCATACTGTAGAAGGTAGAGGGGGATAACTGTGGTTCATACTGTAGAAGGTAGAGGGGGATAACTGGTTCATACTGTAGAAGGTAGAGGGGGATAACTGGTTCATACTGTAGAAGGTAGAGGGGGATAACTGGTTCATACTGTAGAAGGTAGAGGGGGATAACTGGTTCATACTGTAGAAGGTAGAGGGGGATAACTGGTTCATACTGTAGAAGGTAGGGGGGGATAACTGGTTCATACTGTAGAAGGTAAAGGGGGATAACTGGTTCATACTGTAGAAGGTAGAGGGGGATAACTGGTTCATACTGTAGAAAGTAGAGGGGGATAACTGGTTCATACTGTAGAAGGTAGAGGGGGATAACTGGTTCATACTGTAGAAGGTAGAGGGGGATAACTGGTTCATACTGTAGAAGGTAGAGGGGGATAACTGGTTCATACTGTAGAAGGTAGAGGGGGATAACTGGTTCATACTGTAGAAGGTAGAGGGGGATAACTGGTTCATACTGTAGAAGGTAGAGGGGGATAACTGGTTCATACTGTAGAAGGTAGAGGGGGATAACTGGTTCATACTGTAGAAGGTAGAGGGGGATTACTGGTTCATACTGTAGAAGGTAGAGGGGGATAACTGGTTCATACTGTAGAAGGTAGAGGGGGATAACTGGTTCATACTGTAGAAGGTAGAGGGGGATAACTGGTTCATACTGTAGAAGGTAGAGGGGGATAACTGGTTCATACTGTAGAAGGTAGAGGGGGATAACTGGTTCATACTGTAGAAGGTAGAGGGGGATAACTGGTTCATACTGTAGAAGGTAGAGGGGGATAACTGTGTTTCATACTGTAGAAGGTAGAGGGGGATAACTGTGGTTCATACTGTAGAAGGTAGAGGGGGATAACTGGTTCATACTGTAGAAGGTAGAGGGGGATAACTGGTTCATACTGTAGAAGGTAGAGGGGGATAACTGGTTCATACTGTAGAAGGTAAAGGGGGATAACTGGTTCATACTGTAGAAGGTAGAGGGGATTAACTGGTTCATACTGTAGAAGGTAGGGGGGGATAACTGGTTCATACTGTAGAAGGTAGAGGGGGATAACTGGTTCATACTGTAGAAGGTAGAGGGGGATAACTGGTTCATACTGTAGAAGGTAGAGGGGGATAACTGGTTCATACTGTAGAAGGTAGAGGGGGATAACTGTAGAAGGTTCATACTGTAGAAGGTAGAAGGGGATAACTGGTTCATACTGTAGAAGGTAGAGGGGGATAACTGGTTCATACTGTAGAAGGTAGAGAGGGATAACTGGTTCATACTGTAGAAGGTAGAGGGGGATAACTGGTTCATACTGTAGAAGGTAGTAGGGGGATAACTGGTTCATACTGTAGAAGGTAGAGGGGGATAACTGGTTCATACTGTAGAAGGTAGAGGGGGATAACTGGTTCATACTGTAGAAGGTAGAGGGGGATAACTGGTTCATACTGTAGAAGGTAGAGGGGGATAACTGGTTCATACTGTAGAAGGTAGAGGGGGATAACTGGTTCATACTGTAGAAGGTAGAGGGGGATAACTGCCCTGTGGTTCCATTCGTGGGGTCTTTTTCTCAGGCTCTGGTGGGGTTCAACTCTGAACTCATTTTCAACAGGCCCAGAATGATTGTGGGGCTTTGATTCAGGGTAATCTCAGCCTATAGGAGGAATAAAAGCCTGAAGGACATCCTAGTCCATTCAAGCCTGACTAAGAAGAAACTGGTACAGAATAAACACTTTACCCAAACACAGTTTCTATCCAATAGGCATTCAGGCTCGGGGGCTCCAATCAGGCATGAAGTCCAACTGGATACTGGACATGTGGTTTATGTGATTGAGTGCCTTGTTTGTCATAAACTCTATATTGAAGAGACACAAAACGCACCGGAATGCAGATTTAGACAACATCGATACCACATTCAGAAGGGTGATAGATCCACTGTGTTGTATGTCTGCTGTAGGGCTCATACAGTGGAGAACCTTCGAATGTTTGGCCTGCAGACCAATATGGGGTGGTCAAAAAACTCAAAGACAGACTGGCTGAGTGACGATGGATTAGAACAGTACGAACCATTTGATCCTCTTTTGGCCGGGGGGGGGGGGGGGGGGGGGTTATCGCTCTCTAGCGACTCGTTGTGGCGGGCCGGGCGCCTGCAGGCTGACCTCTGACACATTGGTGCGGCTGGCTTCTGGGTTAAGTGGGCGGGTGTTAAGAAGTGTGGTTCGGCGGGTCATGTTTCGGAGGACGCATGACTCGACCTTCGCCTCGCGAGCCCGTTGGGGAGTTGCAGCGATGAGACAAGATCGAAAAAGGGGGTAAAATAAATTACAAAAAAATAAAATAATAAAAAATGGAGTGAATATTTCTAGGAATTGAATTCTTCCTCCCCCATCC
>CM072256.1:559314-589415 GCA_036851935.1 Coregonus suidteri | reverse complement strand
CCTTCGCATTCTTGGGCACAGGGACTATGGTGGTCTGCTTGAAACATGTGGGTGTTACAGACTCGGTCAGGGAGAGGTTGAAAATGTCAGTGAAGGCACTTGCCAGTTGGTCCACGCATGCTCTGAGTACACGCCCTGGTAATCCGTCTGGCCCCGCGGCCTTGTGAATGTTGACCTGTTTAAAGGTCTTGCTCACATCGGCTACGGAGAGCGTGATCACAAAGTCATCTGGAACAGCTGGTACTCTCATGCATGCTTCAGTGTTGCTTGCCTCGAGGCGAGAATAGAAGGAATTTAGCTTGTCTGGTAGGCTCGCGTCACTGGGCAGCTCGCGGCTGGGTTTCCCTTTGTAGTCCGTAATAGTTGTCTTACATCTCTTTTTATGTAGTGTTGTGGTGTCTCTCTTGTCATAATGTGTGTGTTGTCCTATATTTTTATATTTAATCCTAGCCCCCGTCCCCGCAGGAGGCCTTTTGCCTTTTGATAGGCCGTCATTGTAAATAAGAATTTGTTCTTAACTGACTTGCCTAGTTAAATAAAGGTTAAATAAAAAAATAAAAAATAAAGGGGGCATACAAGCAGACAATGAAAGCTCTAACAATATTCAAAGATTACATTTCAATAAAACTGGCTACATGTGCACCACCAAGTTTTTACATTGTTTGCAAACTGATATGTGAAAATGCCAAAATAACATGCAAAGCAGGCAACCCCCAAAAACTGTAATTTTTTTGTTAGTTTTCTTTAGCTAAAAAGTTAGGACTCAGCCACACCTGCCCTGAATGACGGGTCGCCACTGCTTGTAGGCGATGTCATGGCGATGTTGGCTAGCTGAATGCGCAGAAACACGTCATCGGGTCTAACGGTTGTCTCGTGTCAAACTGCACATGTGCAGGGCGACAAATCAAGCACTCCTTCGATATACATTTTCTTGGACGAAAATGAAAACGTGTTCGAAAATGTGTCAGTTTGTCCCGTGTTCAACTACTTAAGACATTGGCTCAAATCTATGTTGTGCCTTTAGATTTCTAGAAAATGAACAACTAAGGAAGAATGTTTCACTTCTCTCAGTGACTTCTCTAACCCCAAACTCCGGCCTGGTCTGCTTGGTCTGTTTCGCGATATTGCGCCTCTGGGTTTAGAAATGTCTGGTGCGTATTAGCACCATCTGAGAAGGTTTGAATCCTAAGCAACCTGCCTACACATTGTTTGAAGACCAACATAGCTACAGTAGTAGGTCAAAGCTGTGTGCTGGAAAACCTTGGTAGTAACTCACCAGCATTACGACCAGGAATACGACTTTCCCGAAGCAGATCCTTTGTTTGCTCTCCCCAGGGCAACTGAACTGATTCCAGCGGCTGACCCAAAACATCGCCGGCGGAGGAGAGGCACTCGGAGCGGCCTGCTGGTTCGACTTAGGAGGTGTGCACCACCCACCGCTTCCAAGTATATTACTCGCTAATGTTCAATCTTTGGTTAACAAGACCGACGAACTACGGGCAAGGATTTCTTTCCAGAGAGACATCAAGGCCTGTAACATCCTCTGTTTCACGGAAACATGGCTCTCTCGGGATATTCTGTCGGAATCGGTCCAGCCACATGGGTTCTCAGTTCATCGCGCAGACAGGAATAAATATCTCTCCGGGAAGCAGAAGGGCGGAGGTGTGTGTTTCATGATTAACGACTCATGGTGCAATTGTAGTAACATACAGGAACTCGAGTCCTTCTGTTCACCCAACCTAGAATATCTCACAATCAAATGCCGACCGTATTATCTCCCAAGAGAATTATCTTCGGTTATAGTCACGGCCGTGTATATCCCCCCTCAAGCCGATACCACGATGGCCCTCAAAGAATTTCACTGGACCTTATGCAAACTGGAAACCACATATCCTGAGGCTCCATTTATTGTAGCCGGGGATTTTAACAAAGCAAATTTGAGGGCTAGGCTGCCAAAGTTCTATCAACATATCGACTGTTGTACTCAGGCGTTCCACCTGAGCCGAACTCTGTGGAGAATAAGGAATATGAAACATCCACTTAATCCCTAACGCTGCTGAAAACTGTCTAGTTATTCTGGACGTAAAGGGTGCCATTATCGGAATCAATACCAATCGGTATTCCAAACCTAGGAATAATATGTTCCATCAAAAACTTCACTACTGTTTGAGCATTCTCTTTCTTGTTGCAAAAGCTTCTGTCCATTTAGAAAATCTATCGACAATTACCAAAAGATATGAATACCCCCTATATTTTGGCATATGCGTAAAATCAATTTGTAATTGCTGAAATGGACCCTCAGGTTTTGGTAAGTGTTCCCTTTTAGGTGGATTGATGCATGGACCCCATCTAGCACAAATTAAACATCTTTGTATAAATATTCTAACTTGTTTCTCCAAACCTATTGTAAAAAACACCTTATTTATATAAGCTGTCACACCCTTGTACTCCATGAACATAGGAAATAACAGAATCATAATGTCACGGTTTCGGCCGAGGCTGCTCCTCCTCCTGGTTCGGGCAGGCTTCGGCGTTCGCCGTCCCCGGAGTATTAGCTGCCACCGCTCTATGTTTCTGTGTTTGATTGCTTTTGTCTGTCTGTCACACCTGTGTCTGTTTGAGTGTTGATTACGTGTCTTATAAGTTCCTTGTTTTGCTCTATGGTAATTGTGTGTTGTTATTTTCCGTTGCCTCTTTGTATATGATGCGTGTTTGTTTTTCCGTATCATTTTTCTATGTTTAGTGTTTTACGCGTGTGCGTAATTTTCCCTCACCTCTTCGTGTTATCGAGGTCGGGGTTTATACTATTGCATTTGAGACTATTAAAAGTCTTGTTGGACTAAACCTCTGCTTCCTGCGCTTGACTCCTCCACCACATCCACGACGGTTTATGACACATAAGCCAAGTTTGGTAACGCAATTCTATCATCAATACATTTCCACAAACCTTTTTCATCCTTCTTACAACAATTCATGTCAATTCAAAGCATATTTTGAATCAGTGTATATGGTGACAGTTTTATCCGCAGCATATATGCATGCTCTTGTTAACGCAATTAATTCAGCAGTATTTTATATGCGTCAATGCACTTTCCTTCATTATCCACAACAGAAAATCCTGATAATACCGTTTTATCATCTGGTCTCATTGCTAAACCATCACAATACAAAACCATATCATTATTATCTAATGCAGTCATTTGTAAATCAGCCCTCACGCTAGATGTGGAATTAATGAGTTCCATACAATCATGTACTGTATGAGATCATCATTATCTATACTACTTTCAACTCCATGTAATAATGCCTTTATATTCAAAGCTGGGTTCGTATGTGTTGCAGTAAAAATAGTCAAATTTTGAGTTCCCGTCAAAATATGTTCGTAATTGCTACGCCTCTGGCTCGTCATGTGTTGCGTGGTTATGTTTAGCAAAATGATATTCACTGTGTGTGAAGTGTGCAATATCAATGGATGTGCTAACACAATAGTTTGGGATTTTTCTACCATTAATGCAGCAGCAGCCACTGCCCTCAAACAGGGAGCCATACCTTTAACAATCATTGGTAACGTCTTACTATAATAAGCAACAGGTCGCATACCCTCTCCATGCATTTGAGCTAAAACAGCTGACGAAACACAGCCATCCTCTGACACATATAGATGGTAGGTCAGATTGTAATCCAGTAACCCCAGTGCTGGAGAATTGCATAAAAGATACTTGATGTGACGAAAATAGGGTTTTATTTCATCAGTCCACACAATATCCTCAGGAGCATCCTTCTTCGTTGCACAGCGCAGCATCGAATCATACACTGCGTATTCAGTCTGCAATAATTCACAAGTCCCAAAAAAGACAACATTCCAGTCTTATTCCTTGGCCTTTCAATGTCTTTGATCGCTTGCACCCTCTCTGGTGACAGAAATCTACATCCATTGCGTTGGATGTATCCCAGATAATTTACAGCCTCCTTACAAAACTGTAGCTTGGCGAGTGACGCTCTGTGACCCCCATTAGCCAGATGCTTTAGTAGTGCAATTGAATCCTTTACACACTCTTCCTCGCATGAAGAAGCAATCAATAGGTCATCAACGTACTGTAAAAGCGTTGAATTGCATGGGAGAGACAATGAGCCAAGTGCCTATTTACCGCTGAAAATTCGTCGGCCAGTCTGCACAGCGTGCTATTGACCCAGAGCATTTCGGATTTTCTGCCGAAATCACTGGACCCTAGCGCCGGATCATCGCAACCAGCTAGCTAGCTGCAACCTGTTGTTGGCTAATTACCATTGCCCTATAGCAAGCACCAGTTAGCCTTGAGCTAGCCTCAGGCCCATCTCCCGGCTATCTACCTCTCTGTCAACCGGACGGGACCTCCTAGTGTTGACACTGAGCCCCGCCGATCCAACACGACTGGTTTGCCGATGAAATCGTCTGATGTGGTTTCAACAGGCTTCCCGTTACAACGTTGACCACGAAGATCCATCTGCTAGCCCCGGCCCGCTAGCACACGCAATCAACAGCCGTGCTTCCAGCTAGCCTGTGCTTTAGCACCAATTCGAACTGCTCTCGGACTCACATATTGCTGTTCACTGGACCTTATGATCACTCACCTGCACAGCTGATGCCTGCTGGACTGTTCCTTTACACGGTACCCTGTCCTGTTTATTCTGTTTAGCCTCAGCCCAAACTTTATCGCTATTACCAGTTGTTGTCTTAGCTCTCTCTAAAAACACCTGTGATTGCTTTATGCCTCTCTCCCATGTCACTATGCATTGCCTATTGCTGTTCCAGCTAGTTCTTATTATACAATTTCACTGTAGAACCCCAAGTCCCTCTCAAACTGCCTCAAATAGTTCCTTTGTTCCACCCCTCATACACGCCAAGACGGGCTCAATCGGTGCCTCCAGTGATGCTCTCTCTTTCATTGTTACCCAACGCTTAGGTTTACCTCCACTGTACTCATATCCTTCCATATTCTTGTCTGTACATGATGCCCTGAATCTATTCTACAACACCCGGAAATCTGCCCCCTTTTTTCTCTGTACCCAATGCACTAGAAGACCAGTTCTTAAAGCCTTTAGCTGTATCCTTATTCTATTCCTCTTGGTTTTCTGCATGTTAATATCAGAAGCCTCCTTCCTAAGTTTGAGTTATTCACTGCGTTAGCACACTCCGCCAACCCTGATGTTCTAGCAGTGTCTGAATCCTGGCTTAGGAAGGCCACCAAAAATTCTGAAATTTCCATCCCCAACTATAACATTTTCCGTCTAGATAGAACTGCCAAAGGGGGTGGAGTTGCAATCTACTGTAGAGATAGCCTGCAGAGCTCTATCATACTATCCAGGTCTGTACCCAAACAGTTTGAGCTTCTACTTCTAAAAATCCACCTTTCCAGAAATAAGTCTCTCACTGTTGCCGCTTGCTACAGACCCCCCTCAGCCCCCAGCTGTGCCCTGGACACCATATGTGAATTGATTGCCCCCCATTTATCCTCAGAGTTCGTACTGCTTGGTGACCTAAATTGGGATATGCTTAACACCCCGGCCATCCTACAATCCAAACTAGATGCCCTCAATCTCACACAAATTATCAACGAACCTACCAGGTACAACCCTAAATCTGTAAACATGGGTACCCTCATAGATATCATCCTGACTAACTTACCCTCTAAATACACCTCCACTGTCTTCAACCAGGATCTCAGCGATCACTGCCTTATTGCCTGCGTCCGTAACGGGTCCGCGGTCAAACGACCACCCCTCATCACTGTCAAACGCTCCCTAAAACACTTTAGCGAGCAGGCCTTCCTAATTGACCTGGCCCAGGTATCCTGGATGGATATAGATCTCATTCCGTCAGTAGAGGATGCCTGGTTGTTCTTTAAAAGTAATTTCCTCTCAATCTTAAATAAACATGCCCCCATTCAAAAAATACAGAACTAAGAACAGATATAGCCCCTGGTTCTCCTCAGACTTGACTGCCCTTGACCAGCACAAAAACATCCTGTGGCGAACTGCATTAGCATCAAATAGCCCCCGCGATATGCAACTTTTCAGGGAAGTTAGGAACCAATATACACAAGCAGTTAGGAAGGCAAAGGCTAACTTTTTCAAACAGAAATTTGCATCCTGTAGCACTAACTCCAAAAAGTTTTGGGACACTGTAAAGTCCATGGAGAATAAGAGCACTTCCTCCCAGCTGCCCACTGCACTGAGGCTAGGAAACACTATCACCACCGATAAATCTACAATAATCGAGAATTTCAACAAGCATTTTGCTACGGCTGGCCATGCTTTCCACCTGGCTACCACTACCCCGGCCACCAGCTCTGCACCCTCCGCTGCAACTTGCCCATGCCCCCCCCCCCCCCCCCATGTTTTCTCCTACACACAAATTCAGACAGCTGATGTTCTGAAAGAGCTGCAAAATCTGGACCCCTACAAATCAGCTGGGCTAGACAATCTGGATCCTTTCATTCTAAAACTAGTCGCCGAAATTGTCGCAACCCCTATTACTAGCCTGTTCAACCTCTCTTTCGTAACGTCTGAGATCCCCAGAGATTGGAAAGCTGCCGCGGTCATCCCCCTCTTCAAAGGGGGTGACACTCTAGATCCAAACTGTTACAATCCATCCTGCCCTGCCTTTCGAAAGTTTTTGAAAGCCAAGTTAACAAACAGATCACCAACCATTTTGAATCCCACCGTACCTTCTCCGCTATGCAATCCGGTTTCCGAGCTGGTCATGGGTGCACTTCAGCCACGCTCAAGGTCCTAAACGATATTATAACCGTGATCGATAATAGACAGTACTGTGCAGCCGTCTTCATCGACCTGGCTTTCGACTCTGTCAACCACCGCATTCTTATTGGCAGACTAAATAGCCTTGGTTTCTCAAATGACTGCCTCGCCAGGTTCACCAACTACTTCTCAGATAGAGTTCAATGTGTCAAATTGGAGGGCCTGTTGTCTGGACCTATGGCAGTCTCTATGGGGGTGCCACAGGGTTCAATTCTTGGGCCGACTCTTTTCTCCGTGTATATCAATGATGTCGCTCTTGCTGCTGGTGACTCTCAGATACACATCTATGCAGACGACACCATTTTGTATACATCTGGCCCTTCATTGGACACTGTGTTAACAAACCTCCAAACGAGCTTCAATGCCATACAACACTCCTTCAGTAGCCTCCAACTGCTCTTAAACACAAGTAAAACTAAATGCATGCTCTTCAATTGAACGCTGCTGGCACCCGCCCACCCGACTAGAATCACTACTCTCGACGGGTCTGACTTAGAGTATGTGGACAACTACAAATACCTAGGTGTCTGGTTAGACTATAAACTCTCCTTCCAGACTCACATTAAGCATCTCCAATCCAAAGTTAAATCTATAATCGGCTTCCTATTTCACAACAAAGCCTCCTTCACTCATGCTGCCAAACATGGCCTCGTAAAACTGACTATCCTACCGATCCTTGACTTCGGCGATGTCATTTACAAAATAGCCTCCAACACTCTACATCCAATTTGCTGAGAAGTCTATCACAGTGCCATCCATTTTGTTACCAAAGCCCCA
Organism: Coregonus suidteri; assembly: GCA_036851935.1. Lineage (NCBI taxonomy): Eukaryota > Metazoa > Chordata > Actinopteri > Salmoniformes > Salmonidae > Coregonus > Coregonus suidteri. The sequence continues at coordinate 581,840 of CM072256.1, read as the reverse complement.
TATACTACCCACCATTGTGACCTGTACGCTCTCGTTGGCTGGTCCTCACTACATATTCGTCGCCAAACCCACTGGCTCCAGGCCATCTATAAATCACTGCTAGGCAAATCCCCACCTTATCTTAGCTCATTGGTCACCATAGCAACACCCATCCGTAGTATGCGCTCCAGCAGGTATATCTCACTGGTCATCCCCAAAGCCAACACCTCCTTTGGCCGCCATTCCTTACAGTTCTCTGCTGCCAATGACTGGAACGAACTGCAAAAATCTCTGAAGCTGGAGACTCTTATCTCCCTCACTAACTATAAGCATCAGTTGTCAGAGCACCTTATATTTTTTGACTTTATGTTTTGTTTTACCCCATATGTAACTCTGTGTTGTTGTTGTTTTTATCACACTCCTGTAAATAATTTGTAGAGATTAAAATGTTCAGTCTCTTTGTAGTCTCCCTAAATATGCCTTTTATATTAATCTGATCGTCAATCTGATCAAATGTGTGATTTAGGTAATCTGCTAAAATAATAGTTCCTGTCTGGATTTTATCATAGCTTGAATTCTATCTAACAACGCCAGATTTGCCCCTGATATACAATGAAATCAATGTGTATTTTTCACCATGAAAGGTACAATTCAACATTAGAAAATTTCCTTCTTGGTCCGTGTGCTATAAGGGAAACAGGTGTATTCTTATTTATCAGGATGCCTTCACCTCTGCTGTTACTACAGTAGGTGGCAGCATAGGACTCTCCAACCGAGCTCTTCTTTAAATATTACATTTCTCCTTTTTTCAAATGTAACTCTTGCAGGAAAACCATACCTGCTGACAAACTCTTTAAGGTTTTGAGATCCATATGCTTCTTTCCCCATCATAGAGCCTGTGGACATTCCATGTGATAAATTGGATTTTGATGGTCTTTACTTTAAGTTAACCTTATCTGTTCCGTCTATCATTGGAGAACCATGTAAAACATTTTAGCAGTCTTTACATATGAAGACGGTGGGCATCCCATAGAATGGGAGGATCATAGTATTAATACATAGTTATTGTATATATGACATACAGTATATAGAGTGTGAGAGCATGTCTGGATGATGTCATTCTACATACACTGGAGAAAGACTGCCACTTAAATACTGTGGTCAGTTTGTATTATCTTGTACATTATAATATAGTGGCTGGTGGTCTACTTGGGGAGAGAAGGTCTGAAGTGAGATGAGTGGAGACCCCATACACACCTCAGATGCCCTCCCAGCCACCCCTCCCAGCCACCCCGTCTCAACCCCCCAGATAGAGTCCCCCTCCCAGCCACCCCTCCCAGCCACCCCGTCTCAACCCCCCAGATAGAGTCCCCCTCCCAGCCACCCCTCCCAGCCACCCCGTCTCAACCCCCCAGATAGAGTCCCTCTCCACTCTCACCAATAACCACCATTGGATCCTCTCCTAATCTGTCCAGAACTCTTATTCATTTTACAGCAGGTTTGGAAGTCACAAAAGTAAAACAAATGACATTGTTGTATAGTTCAATCCTTTCTTCTCTCTTTCCTAAGCCAAACCCCTCCCCCTCACAGTTTGCTCCTCCCCCATTACCCAAACTTGTCCCAACCCCCCCCAACCGTCCCCCCCCCCCCCCCCCCCCTTCCTCTCAGACATTTACACCAATCCACAATATCACTGACATGATAGCCTCTACTGTCTTTTCCAGCAATTCGACTTTCTCCACTCCAGACAAACAGTTTGTTTGTTTTGATGTGCATTGAGAGCATCTACAGTCAATCAATCAATCAAATTGTATTTATAAAGCCCTTTTTACATCAGCAGATGTCACAAAGTGCTATACAGAAACCCAGCCTAAAACCCCAAACAGCAGCAATGCAGATGTAGAAGCACGGTGGCCAGGAAAAAACTCCCTAGAAAGGCAGGAACCTAGGAAGAAACCTAGAGAGGAACCAGGCTCTGAGGGGTGGCCAGTCCTCTACTGGCTGTACTGGGTAGACCAGAGGAACCAGGCTCTGAGGGGTGGCCAGTCCTCTACTGGCTGTACTGGGTAGACCAGAGGAACCAGGCTCTGAGGGGTGGCCAGTCCTCTACTGGCTGTACTGGGTAGACCAGAGGAACCAGGCTCTGAGGGGTGACCAGTCCTCTACTGGCTGTACTGGGTAGACCAGAGGAACCAGGCTCTGAGGGGTGACCAGTCCTCTACTGGCTGTACTGGGTAGACCAGAGGAACCAGGCTCTGAGGGGTGGCCAGTCCTCTACTGGCTGTGCTGGGTAGACCAGAGGAACCAGGCTCTGAGGGGTGACCAGTCCTCTACTGGCTGTACTGGGTAGACCAGAGGAACCAGGCTCTGAGGGGTGGCCAGTCCTCTACTGGCTGTGCTGGGTAGACCAGAGGAACCAGGCTCTGAGGGGTGACCAGTCCTCTACTGGCTGTGCTGGGTAGACCAGAGGAACCAGGCTCTGAGGGGTGACCAGTCCCCTTCTGGCTGTGCCGGGTGGAGATTATAACAGTACATGGCCATTAATGCCAGATTGTTCTTCAAGATGTGCAAACGTTCATAGATGACCAGCAGGGTCAAATAATAATCACAGCCAGGCATTTAGATGTTGAAATAGCAGGTGCGGTAGAGAGAGAGAGTTGAGAACAGAGTTGAAAACAGCAGGTCTGGGACAAGGTAGCACGTCCGGGGAACAGGTCAGGGTTCCATAGCCGCAGGCAGAAGAGTGGAAACTGGAGCAGCAGCACGACCAGGTGGACTGGGGACAGCAAGGAGTCATCAGGCCAGGGAGTACTGAGGCATGGTCCTAGGGCTCAGGTCCTCCGGGAGGAGAGGGAGGGAGAGAGAATTAGAGGGAGCATACTTAAATTCACACAGGACACCGGATAAGACAGGAGAATAACACCAGATATAACAGACTGACTTTAGCCCCCCGGTACAAAGACTACTGCAGCAGAAGACAGCCTCCAGTATCTATGCTGCAATAGACTACAGTGCATTCGAAAAGTATTACGTTACAGCCTTATTCTAAAATGGATTAAAAAAATAAATAATCCTCATCAATCTACACACAATACCCCGTAATGACAAAGCGAAAACAAGTTTAGAATTTTTTTGCAAATGTATTCAAAGTACAAAGCTGAAATGCCTTATTTACATAAGTATTCAGACCCTTTGCTATGAGACTCGAAATTGAGCTCAGATGCATCCTGTTTCCATTGATCATCCTTGAGATGTTTCTACAACTTGATTGGAGTCCACTTGTGGTAAATTCAATTGATTGGACATGATTTGGAAAGGCACACACCTGTCTATACAAGGTCCCACAGTTGACAGTGCATGTCAGAACAAAAACCAAGGCATGAGGTCGAAGGAATTGTCCGTAGAGCTCCGAGACAGGATTGTGTCGAGACACAGATCTGGGGAAGGGTATCAAAACATTTCTGCAGCATTGAAGGTCCCCAAGAACACAGTGGCCTCCATCATTCTTAAATGGAGAAGTTTGGAACCACCAAGACTCTTCCTAGAGCTGGCCACCCGGCCAAACTGAGCAATCGGGGGAGAAGGGCCTTGGGAGTCAGGGAGGTGACCAAGAACCCGATGGTCACTCTGACAGAGCTCCAGAGTTCCTCTGTGGAGATGGGAGAACCTTCCAGAAGGACAACCATCTCTGTAGCACTTCACCAATCAGGCCTTTATGGTAGAGTGGCCAGACGGAAGCCACTCCTCAGTAAAAGGCACATGACAGCCCGCTTGGAGTTTGCCAAAAGGCAGCTAAAGACTCTCAGACCAAGAGAAACAAGATTCTCTGGTCTGATGAAACCAAGATTGAACTCTTTGCCCTGAATGCCAAGCATCACGTCTGGAGGAAACCTGGCACCATCCCTACGGTGAAACATGGTGGTGGCAGCATCATGCTGTGGGGATGTTTTTCAGGGACTGGGAGACTAGTCAGGATCGAGGGAAAGATGAATGGAGCAAAGTACAGAGAGATCCTTGATGAAAACCTGCTCCAGAGCGCTCAGGACCTCAGACTGGGGCGAAGGTTCACCTTCCAACAGGACAACGACCCTAAGCACACAGCCAAGACAACGCAGGAGTGGCTTCGGGACAAGTCTCTGAATGTCCTTGAGTGGCTCAGCCAGAACCCGGACCTGAACCCGATCGAACATCTCTGGAGAGACCTGAAAATAGCTGTGCAGCGACGCTCCGTATCCAACCTGACAGAGCTTGAGAGGATCTGCAGAAAAGAATGGAAGAAACTCCCCAAATACAGGTGTGCCAAGCTTGTAGCGTCATACCCAAGAAGACTCAGGGCTGTAATCGCTGCCAAAGGTGCTTCAACAAAGTACTGAGTAAAAGGTCTGAATACTTATGTAAATGTGATAATTCAGATGTTTTTATAATTCATCAAACATTAAAAAAAAAAAAAAAAATGTTTGTAATTATGGGGTATTGTATAGAGATTGATTCATCACCTGCTCTATAATAGTAACATTTCTCTATATTCATCACCTGTTCTATAACAGTAACATTTCTCTATATTCATCACCTGCTCTATAATAGTAACATTTCTCTATATTCATCACCTGCTCTATAATAGTAACATTTCTCTTTATTCATCACCTGTTCTATAATAGTAACATTTCTCTATATTCATCACCTGCTCTATAATAGTAACATTTCTCTTTATTCATCACCTGCTCTATAATAGTAACATTTATCTTTATTCATCACCTGCTCTATAATAGTAACATTTCTCTTTATTCATCACCTGCTCTATAATAGTAACATTTCTCTTTATTCATCACCTGCTCTATAATAGTAACATTTCAAATCAAATCAAATCAAATGTTATTGGTCACACGTGTTTAGCAGATGTTATTGCAAGATATGTAAACATTATTAAAGTGACATTATTAAAGTGACTAGTGTTCCATTTATTAAAGTGCCCTCGATGATCTTTTTGGCCTTCCTGTGACATCGGGTGCTGTGGGTGTCCTGGAGGGCGGGTAGTGTGCCCCCGGTGATGCGTTGTGCAGACCGCACCACCCTCTGGAGAGCCCTGCGGTTGTGGGCGGTGCAGTTGCCATACCAGGCGGTGATACAGCCCGACAAGATGCTCTCAATGGTGCATCTGTAAACGTTTGTGAGGGTTTAAGGTGACAAGGAACATTTCTTCAGCCTCCTGAGGTTGTTGAGCCTTCTTCACCACACTGGAGCCTTCTTCACCACACTGTCTGTGTGGGTGGACCATTTCAGTTTGTCAGTGATGTGTACGCCGAGGAACTTAAAACTTTCCACCTTCTCCACTGCTGTCCGGTCGATGTGGATAGGGGGGTGCTCCCTCTGCTGTTTCCTGAAATCCACGATCATCTCCTTTGTTTTGTTGACGTTGAGTGAGAGGTTATTTTCCTGGCACCACACTCCCAGAGCCCTCACCTCCTCCCTGTAGGCTGTCTCGTCGTTGTTGGTAATCAAGATTACTACTGTTGTGTTGTCTGCAAACTTAATGATTGAGTTGGAGGCATGCTTGGCCACGCAGTCATGGGTGAACAGGGAGTACAGGAGGGGGCTTAGCACGCACCCTTCTGGGGCCCCAGTGTTGAGGATCAGCGAAGTGGAGGTGTTGTTTCCTACCTTCACCACCTGGGGGCGGCCCGTCAGGAAGTCCAGGACCCAATTGCACAGGGCGGGGCCACGGAGAAGGAGAGCCCACAGTCCTTGGGCCGCGTCGGTGGCACTGTGTTATCCTCAAAGCAGGCAAAGAAGGTGTTTAGTTTGTCTGGAAGCGAGACGTCGGTGTCGGCGACGTGGCTGGTTTTCCTTTTGTAGTCCGTGATTGTCTGTAGACCCTGCCACATACGTCTCGTGTCTAAACCGTTGAATTGCGACTCCACTTTGTCTCTATACTGACGTTTTGTCTGGTTGATTGCCTTGCGGAGGGAATGACTACTCTGTTTGTATTCTGCCATATTCCCAGTCACCTTGTCATGTTGTGGTCCTCTGTAGCTCAGCTGGTAGAGCACGGCGCTTGTAACGCCAAGGTAGTGGGTTCGATCCCCGGGACCACCCATACAAAAAAAAAAAGGCCGCTGCAAGTACCTCTTCAACACCGGCGTTGTTTTGGGTCGGCCTCTGGAATCAGTTCAATTGCCCTGGGTGGTACGAACAAAGGATCCTCTTCGGGAAAGTCGTATTCCTGGTCGTGATGCTGGTGAGTCACCGCCGCTCTGATATCCAATAGTTCTTCCTAGCTGTACGTAATAACACATACCATTTTCTGGGCTAACAATGTAAGAAATAATATATAAAAAAAACAAAATACTGCAACGTTTCCTAAGAACTAGGAGCGAGGCGGCCCTCTCTGTCGGCGCCATCTTAGGTCAATCTTAGGTCAATGTCTCATCCCCCTCTTCTACCCCTCTTCTCCTCCTCTTCTTCTCCTCCTCCTCTTCTCTCTCTCTTCTTTCTCATATTATTGCCTCCATCTTTCTCCTTTCATACTAAATTATAATTATATTGTGTTTGATCATGTTAGTACAGACCCTGTATGTGTCAAACATCTGAGTGCTGATCTGGGATCAGGTCCCCATGCCTGCCCATGTATGTTATTCATTGTGATCTAAAAGTCAAAACTGGTCCTAAATTAGTAGACTCAAAATGAAAATCCAACAAAAGGTTGTTATAGAGACTTTTGACACACTCCAATGAGATATCCACATCTTTCACTGCATTCCAAAACAACCTGAAGTGTCACAAACTACAGAAATACGAACGAGACACAAGGGACTACCTAGATGGCACCATCTATGACTGGCAAGGCAGAGGAGTGAGATTCAACTCCAGGTTCCGCCCCCCTATGACCAGATGAGCAAGATGGTTCAGAGCATAGTGGTTCTGATACCTCCCAAACCAATCCCGTTTTTTTAGGGGCGCGAGGCAACCGGCGCCTAGAGGACGAGGCAGGGCTCGAGGGGGAGGACATCCACCCCCAGCCCACCTGAGGAGGTCCAGTCAGTACCGCAACAAGAACTTTGGGTGATCAACATATAACCAGGGCCTCTCGCTGATGCCCAAGTGTCAGTCCTGAGTAAAGGACTCTCTTTCTCCCCTTCTAATAGGATGGACCCTTTTGCATTAAAAGTTGACACTTTCACATTTGTTCCCAGATTCCATTTCAAGAATGTATTCTGTTCTAATAGGTCATGTCATGTATTCTGTTCTAATAGGTCATGTGATGTATTCTGTTCTAATAGGTAATGTCATGTATTCTAATCTAATAGGTCATGTCATGTATTCTGTTCTAATAGGTCATGTCATGTATTCTGTTCTAATAGGTCATGTCATGTATTCTGTTCTAATAGGTCATGTCATGTATTCTGTTCTAATAGGTCATGTGATGTATTCTGTTCTAATAGGTCATGTCATGTATTCTGTTCTAATAGGTCATGTCATGTATTCTGTTCTAATAGGTCATATCATGTATTCTGTTCAAATAGGTCATGTCATGTATTCTGTTCTAATAGGTCATGTCATGTATTCTGTTCTAATAGGTCATGTCATGTATTCTGTTCTAATAGGTCATGTCATGTATTCTCTTTGTTTCTGCTCAAGCCAGCCTGTGTTCTCTTCATATCTCCACACAGCTACCAAAAGGATGGACCAAAAACCGGTTACTCTCAGACGGCCCTTTGTCTTTGGCCATGTGACTAAGTTCCTCAGAAATGAGAGGAAAAACACTGGCTTCTTCTTCCATGAGAGAACCAGACAGTGGAAATGTACAGGTTTAAGGCTCATACAGCGCATGTATATAACAGAGTTTGTCATCTTGCCACCATATTCCTCCCCTTTGAGACTAATCTCAACCAAATACAAAATTACAAGTAAGCATGTAAGTAATAATTAATAATATAAAACAATTATGCCATAATCTAAGCCATTCCAGCGGTGTACTTCACAGGTATTTGACCTGTCCTTAAGAAAAATGTGTTAAACAGTTCAAACAGTTCATCATTATTCAATCATTCATTCACAATCATTCTATTATTGTGTGCATCCACACATTAATTCATGGGGTACCCCTCCTTATTTGTTTAGTTCTTTAACAGTATCTAAATTTCTTAACAGCAGTCAACTCTCAGATCAATCAGTTAACTCATTCCAGGCCGATTTTAAATTTAATTTGGTTCACTGAAAATCAATTCCAAAGCCAAAATGCATGCTCTAGTGAGAGCAAACAATTCTGCACCTTTGGCTGACAGATTTAGTGGTAATTTAGCACTCTCTAGAGTAGTGGCAGCCGTAGTTAATGCATAATCCACTAATGTTTCTCCTTGAGTCCCCCGGGAGTCCACTGTATCTGGCGCCGACTAAGATGGCCTCGCGACTAGGTCTTAGGAAACTTTGCAGTATTTTTTTTTTTATGTATTTTTTTTTAACATGATTAGCTCAGAAAGTGTTTTGAATCATTACAAACAGCCGGGGAAAACTATTGGATATCAGAGCGGCGGTAACGCACCAGCATTACGACCAGGAATACGACTTTCCCGAAGCAGATCCTTTTTTGCTCTCCCCAGGGCAACTGAACTGATTCCAGCGGCTGACCCAAAACATCGCCGGCGGAGGAGAGGCACTTGGAGCGGCCTGCTGGTTCGACTTAGGAGGCGCGCACACCACCCATCACTTCCAAGTATATTACTCGCTAATGTTCAGTCTCTGGTTAACAAGGTCGACGAACTCCGAGCAAGGATTTCTTTCCAGAGACATCAAGGCCTGAAACATGGCTCTCTTGGGATATTCTGTCGGAATCGGTCCAGCCAGATGGGTTCTCAGTTCATCGCGCAGACAGGAATAAATATCTCTCCAGGAAGCAGAAGGGTGGTGTGTGTTTCATGATTAACGACTCATGGTGTAATTGTAGTAACATACAGGAACTCGAGTCCTTTTGTTCACCCGACCTAGAATATCTCACAATCAAATGCCGACCGTATTATCTCCCAAGAGAATTTTCTTCGGTTATAGTCACGGTCGTGTATATCCCCCCTCAAGCCGATACCACGACGGCCCTCAAAGAACTTCACTGGACTTTATGCAAACTGGAAACCACATATCCTGAGGCTGCATTTATTGTAGCCGGGGATTTTAACAAAGCAAATTTGAGGACTAGGCTGCCGAAGTTCTATCAACATATCGACTGTTGTATTCGCGCTGCCAAAATCCTCGACCATTTGTCACGCGTGCTGTAGGTGGGTGCAGTGGTGGAATCAAACGCAGGACACCGAGGTATAGTCCAACAGACTTTAGTAATCTCCAACAAGGAAATAAGACAACTCTTGCCCGAAGGCGAAATTACGCACGAAGGCGAACAAAACGAAAGCGCACAAAACAGGTGCGTAACACTCCAACGCAGTGGAGAGAAGCTCAACCGAGCGAAACACACGACAGACCAAAATCAATAACACACAACACTAGACAAACACAACGGAGAAACTTATAGGACACTAATTACGCTAAACGAGAACAGGTGTGACAACAAACAGACAAAAGCAAACGAACATGAAACATACAACGGTGGCAGCTAGTATTCCGGAGACAACGAACGCCGAAGCCTGCCCGAACAAGGGAGAGAGGCAGCCTCGGCCGAAACCGTGACACCATTGCTATTCGAACTTCCGGGATGGTTATAAGGCCCTCCCCCGCCCTCCTTTCGGCAAATCTGACCACGACTCCATTTTGCTTCTCCCTTCATATAGGCAGAAACTCAAACAGGAAGTACCCGTGCTAAGGACTATTCAACGCTGGTCTGACTAATCGGAATCCACACTTCAAGATTGCTTTGATCGCGCGGACTGGAATATGTTCCGGGTAGCTTCCGAAAATAATTTAGACCAATACACTGAAACGGTGACTGAGTTTATCAGGAAGTGTATAGGTGATGTTGTGCCCACTGTGACTATTAAAACCTACCCTAACCAGAAACTGTGGATAGATGGCAGCATTTGCGCAAATCTGAAAGCGCGAACCACCGCATTCAACCATGGCAAGGTGACTGGGAATATGGCCGAATACAAACAGTGTAGCTACTCACTCCGCAAGGCAATTAAACTGGCAAAACATCAGTATAGAGACAAAGTGGAGTCGCAATTCAACAGCTCAGACACGAAACGTATGTGGCAGGGTCTACAGACAATCACGGACTACAAAAGGAAAACCAGCCACGTCGCCGACACCAACGTCTCGCTTCCAGACAAGCTAAACACCTTCTTCGCCCGCTTTGAGGATAACACAGTGCCACTGACGAGGCCCACTACCAAGGACTGTGGCCTCTCCTTCTCCATGGCCGACGTGATTAAGACATTTAAGCATGTTAACCCCACAAGGCTGCCGGCCCAGACGGCAACCCTAGCCACGTCCTCAGAGCATGCGCAGACCAGCTGGCTGGTGTGTTTATGGACATATTCAATCTCTCCCTTTCCCAGTCTGCTGTTCCCACATGCTTCAAGATGGCCACCATCGTTCCTGTGCCCAAGAAAGCAAAGGTAACTGAACTAAATGACTATCGCCCTGTAGCACTCACCTCTGTCATCATGAAGTGCTTTGAAAGACTAGTCAAGGATCATATCACCTCGACCTTACCTGTCACCCTAGACCTACTTCAATTTGCTTAGCGCCCCAATAGATCCACAGACGATGCAATCGCCATCACACTGCATACTGCCCTATCCCATCTGGACAAGAGGAATACCTATGTAAGAATGCTGTTCATTGACTATAGCTCAGCATTCAACATCATAGTACCCTCCAAGCTCATCATTAAGCTCGAGGCCCTGGGTTTGAACACCGCCCTGTGCAACTGGGTCCTGGACTTCCTGACGGGCCTCCCCCAGGTGGTGAAGGTAGGAAACAACATCTCCACTTTGCTGATCCTCAACACTGGGGCCCCACAAGGGTGCGTGCTCAGTCCCCTCCTGTACTCCCTGTTCACCCATGACTGCGTGGCCAAGCGCGCCTCCAACTCAATCATCAAGTTTGCAGACGACACAACAGTAGTAGGCTTGATTACCAACAATGACGAGACCGCCTACAGGGAGGAGGTGAGGGCTCTGGGAGTGTGGTGCCAGGAAAATAACCTCTCACTCAACGTCAACAAAACAAAGGAGATGATCGTGGACTTCAGGAAACAGCAGAGGGTGCACCCCCCTATCCACATCGACGGGACCGCAGTGGAGAAGGTGGAAAACTTCAAGTTCCTTGGCGTACACATCACCGACAAACTGAAATGGTCCACCCACACAGACAGTGTGGTGAAGAAGGCACAACAGCGCCTCTTCAACCTCAGGAGGCTGAAGAAATTTGGCTTGGCACCTTACAAACTTTTACAGATGCACAATTGAGAGCATCCTGTCGGGCTGTATCACCGCCTGGTACGGCAACTGTACCGCCCGCAACCGCAGGGCTCTCCAGAGGGTGGTGCGGTCTGCCCAACGCATCACCGGGGGCACACTACCCGCCCTCCAGGACACCCACAGCACCCGATGTCACAGGAAGGCCAAAAAGATCATTAAGGACATCAACCACTCGAGCCACTGCCTGTTCACCCCGCTATCATCCAGAAGGCGAGGTCAGTACAGGTGCATCAAAGCTGGGACCGAGAGAATGAAAAACAGCTTCTATCTCAAGGCCATCAGACTGTTAAATAGCCATCACTAGCACATTAGAGGCTGCTGCTGCCTATTGAAATCACTGGCCACTTTAAGAAATTGAACACTAGTCACTTTAATAATGTTTACATATCTTGCACTACTCATCTCATATGTATTTACTGCATTCTATTCTATAATATTCTACTGTATCTTAGTCCATGCCGCTCTGTCATTGCTTGTCCATATATGTATTTTTACTTAAATTCCATTCCTTACTAGTTTTGTGTTTATTGGGTATATGTTGTGAAATTGTTAGATACTACTTGTTAGATATTACTGCACTGTCGGAGCTAGAAGCACACGCATTTCGCTACACCCGCTATAACATCTGCTAAACACGTGTATGTGACAAATAAAATTTGATTTGATTTGATTTGTATCTTGTCATTCATCGCCATCTTGTGGTCAGAGAGTGGCTGTACAACATCAGCATAGTCCGGCAGCCTGCAGTTCATGTGTCAACATGCAGTACCAGTCAAAAGTTTGGACACACCTACTCATTTAAGGGTTTTTCTTTATTTTTACAATTTTCTACATTGTAGAATAGTAGTGAAGCCATCAAAACTAAGAAATAACACATATGGAATCATGTAGTAACCAAAAAAGTGTTAAACAAATGAAAATATATTTTAGATTTTAGATTCTTCAAAGTAGCCACCCTTTGCCGTGATGGCAGCTTGATACGCTCTTGGCATTATTCTACAATGTAGAAAATAGAAAAAAAATAAAGAAAAACCCTTGAATGAGTAGGTGTGTCCAAAAGTTTGACTGGTTCTGTATATACAGTGGGGGAAAAAAGAATTTAGTCAGCCACCAATTGTGCAAGTTCTCCCACTTAAAAAGATGAGAGAGGCCTGTAATTTTCATCATAGGGTACACGTCAACTATGACAGACAAATTGAGAAAAACATTTCCAGAAAATCACATCGTAGGATTTTTTATGAATTTATTTGCTAATTATGGTGGAAAATAAGTATTTGGTCACCTACAAACAAGCAAGATTTCTGGCTCTCACAGACCTGTAACTTCTTCTTTAAGAGGCTCCTCTGTCCTCCACTCGTTACCTGTATTAATGGCACCTGTTTGAACTTGTTATCAGTATAAAAGACACCTGTCCACAACCTCAAACAGTCACACTCCAAACTCCACTATGGCCAAGACCAAAGAGCTGTCAAAGGACACCAGAAACAAAATTGTAGACCTGCACCAGGCTGGGAAGACTGAATCTGCAATAGGTAAGCAGCTTGGTTTGAAGAAATCAACTGTGGGAGCAATTATTAGGAAATGGAAGACATACAAGACCACTGATAATCTCCCTCGATCTGGGGCTCTACGCAAGATCTCACCCTGTGGGGTCAAAATGATCACAAGAACGGTGAGCAAAAATCCCAGAACCACATGGGGGGACCTAGTGAATGACCTGCAGAGAGCTGGGACCAAAGTAACAAAGTCTACCATCAGTAACACACTACGCCGCCAGGGACTCAAATCCTGCAGTGCCAGACGTGTCCCCCTGCTTAAGCCAGTACATGTCCAGGCCCGTCTGAAGTTTGCTAGAGTGCATTTTGATGATCCAGAAGAGGATTGGGAGAATGTCATATGGTCAGATGAAACCAAAATAGAACTTTTTTGTAAAAACTCAACTCGTCATGTTTGTAGGACAAAGAATGCTGAGTTGCATCCAAAGAACACCATACCTACTGTGAAGCATGGGGGCGGAAACATCATGCTTTGGGGCTGTTTTTCTGCAAAGGGACCAGGACGACTGATCCGTGTTTTGGAAAGAATGAATGGGGCCATGAATCGTGAGATTTTGAGTGAAAACCTCCTTCCATCAGCAAGGGCATTGAAGATGAAACGTGGATGGGTCTTTCAGCATGACAATGATCCCAAACACACCGCCCGGGCAACGAAGGAGTGGCTTCATAAGAAGCATTTCAAGGTCCTGGAGTGGCCTAGCCAGTCTCCAGATCTCAACCCCAATGAAAATCTTTGGAGGGAGTTGAAAGTCCGTGTTGCCCAGCGACAGCCCCAAAACATCACTGCTCTAGAGGAGATCTGCATGGAGGAATGGGCCAAAATACCATCAACAGTGTGTGAAAACCTTGTGAAGACTTACAGAAAACGTTTGACCTATGTCATTGCCAACAAAAGGTATATAACAAAGTATTGAGAAACTTTTGTTATTGACCAAATACATATTTTCCACCATAATTTGCAAATAAAATCATTAAAAATCCTACAATGTGATTTTCTGGAGAAAAAAATTCTCATTATGTCTGTCATAGTTGACGTTGTACCTATGATGAAAATTACAGGCCTCTCTCATCTTTTTAAGTGGGAGAACTTGCACAATTAGTGGCTGACTAAATCCTTTTTTCCCCACTGTACAAACACAATGATTTGGAAATTCAGACCCCTTGACTTCTTCCACATTTTGTTACGTTACAGCCTCATCAATATACACACAATACCCCATAATGACAAAGCAAAAAAAGGCTTTTAGAAATGTTAGCAAAAAATAAAAAACAGAAATACCTTATTTACATAAGTATTCAGACCCATTGCTATGAGACTCGAAATTGACCTCAGGTGCATTCAGTTTCCATTGATCATCCTTGAGATGTTTCTACAACTTGATTGGAGTCCACCTGTGGCAAATTCAATTGATTGGACATGATCTGGAAAGGCACACACCTCTCTATATAAGGTCCCACAGTTGACAGTACCTGTCAGAGCAAAAACCAAGCCATGAGGTGGAAGGAATTGTACGTAGAGTTCAGAGACAGGATTGTGTCGAGGCACAGATCTGGGGAAGGGTACCAAAACATTTCTACAGCATTGAAGGCCCCCAAAGCACAGTGGCCGCCATTATTTTCTGACAGAGCTCCAGAGTCCCTCTGTGGAAATGGGAGAACCTTCCAGATGGACAACCATCTCTGCAGCACTCCACCAATCAGGCCTTTATGGTAGAGTGGCCAGACGGAAGCCACTCCTCAGTAAAAGGCACATGACAGCCCGCTTGGAGATTTCCAAAAGGCACCGAAAGGACTCTCAGACCATGAGAAACAAGATTCTCTGGTCTGATGAAACCAAGATTGAACTCTTTGGCTTGATTGCCAAACGTCACGTCTGGAGGAATCCTGGCACCATCCCTGTGGTGAAGCATGGTGGTGGCAGCATCATGCTGTGGGGATGTTTTTTAGCGGCAGGGACTGAGAGACTAGTTAGGATCGAGGGAAAGATGAACGGATTAAAGTACAGAGAGATCCTTGATGAAAACCTGCTCCAGAGTGCTCAGGACCTCAGACTGGGGTGAAGGTTCACCTTCCAACAGGACAACGACCCTAAGCACACATCCAAGACAATGCAGGAGTGGCTTCGGGAACAAGTCTCTGAATGTCCTTGAGCGGCCCAGCCAGAGCCCGGACTTGAACCAGATAGAACATCTCTGGAGAGTCCTGAAAATAGCTGTGCAGCGACGCTCCCCATCCAACCTGACAGAGCTTGAGAGGATCTGCAGAGAAGAATGGGAGAAACTCCCCAAATACAGGTGTGCCAAGCTTGTAGCATCATACCCAAGAAGACTCGATGCTGTAATCGCTGCCAAAGGTGCTTCAACAAAGTACTGAGTAAATAATAATAATATGCCATTTAGCAGACGCTTTTATCCAAAGCAACTTACAGTCATGCGTGCATACATTTTTGTGTATGGGTGGTCCCGGGGATCGAACCCACTACCTTGGCGTTACAAGCGCCGTGCTCTACCAGCTGAGCTACAGAGGACCAGTAAAGGGTCTGAATAGTTATGTAAATGTGATATTTCCGTTTTTTATTTTATACATTTGCAAAAATGTCCTACAACCTGTTTTTGCTTTGTCATTATGGGGTATTGTGTGTAGATTGATGAGGGGAAAAAATAATTTAAATCAATGTTAAAATAAGGCTGTAATGTAACAAAATGTGGAAAAAGTCAAGGGGTCTAAATATTTCCTGAATGCACTGTATGTCTGATTCTCTATGGTAAAAATGAAATTTTTTAAGTGGTTCCTTGCATCATGTAAAAATGGTGTTACAGAGATTTTGGCCAAGTAAAAAATCTATCCTGCTTGTTCAAAGGAATGTCAAGTAGCAGTCCTGTACCTTGTCATATTTCTCCCTCAGTCGGAGAGCCTTCTCTTCAAACGGCTGTTTCTGGGTTGGAGTCTGTTGACCCCACATGATCCCCAGCTTCTTAGCACATTCTCCTATAGAACAGCCTGGAGACAATAATATATACATTATTATACCGTGGGGGAAAAAAGTATTTAGTCAGCCACCAATTGTGCAAGTTCTCTCACTTAAAAAGATGAGAGAGGCCTGTAATTTTCATCATAGGTACACGTCAACTATGACAGACAAATTGAGAAGAAAAAAAATACAGAAAATCACATTGTAGGATTTTTTATGAATTTATTTGCTAATTATGGTGGAAAATAAGAATTTGGTCACCTACAAACAAGCAAGATTTCTGGCTCTCACAGACCTGTAACTTCTTCTTTAAGAGGCTCCTCTGTCCTCCACTCGTTACCTGTATTAATGGCACCTGTTTGAACTTGTTATCAGTATAAAAGACACCTGTCCACAACCTCAAACAGTCACACTCCAAACTCCACTATGGCCAAGACCAAAGAGCTGTCAAAGGACACCAGAAACAAAATTGTAGACCTGCACCAGGCTGGGAAGACTGAATCTGCAATAGGTAAGCAGCTTGGTTTGAAGAAATCAACTGTGGGAGCCATTATTAGGAAATGGAAGACATACAAGACCACTGATAATCTCCCTCGATCTGGGGCTCCACGCAAGATCTCACCCCGTGGGGTCAAAATGATCACAAGAACGGTGAGCAAAAATCCCAGAACCCACGGGGGGGACCTAGTGAATGACCTGCAGAGAGCTGGGACCAAAGTAACAAAGCCTACCATCAGTAACACACTACTCCGCCAGGGACTCAAATCCTGCAGTGCGAGACGTGTCCCCCTGCTTAAGCCAGTACATGTCCAGGCCCGTCTGAAGTTTGCTAGAGTGCATTTGGATGATCCAGAAGAGGATTGGGAGAATGTCATATGGTCAGATGAAACCAAAATATAACTTTTTGGTAAAAAACTCAACTCGTCGTGTTTGGAGGACAAAGAATGCTGAGTTGCATCCAAAGAACTCCATACCTACTGTGAAGCATGGGGGTGGAAACATCATGCTTTGGGGCTGTTTTTCTGCAAAGGGACCAGGACGACTGATCCGTGTAAAGGAAAGAATGAATGGGGCCATGTATCGTGGGATTTTGAGTGAAAACCCTCCTTCCATCAGCAAGGGCATTGAAGATGAAACGTGGCTGGGTCTTTCAGCATTACATTTACATTTTAGTCATTTAGCAGACGCTCTTATCCAGAGCGACTTACAGTTATTGATTACATTTTTTTTATACTGGCCCCCCGTGGGAATCGAACCCACAACCCTGGCGTTGCAAAAAGCCATGCTCTATCAACTGAGCTACATCCCTGCCGGCCATTCCCTGACAATGATCCCAAACACACCGCCCGGGCAACGAAGGAGTGGCTTCATAAGAAGCATTTCAAGGTCCTGGAGTGGCCTAGCCAGTCTCCAGATCTCAACCCCAATGAAAATCTTTGGAGGGAGTTGAAAGTCCGTGTTGCCCAGCGACAGCCCCAAAACATACTGCTCTAGAGGAGATCTGCATGGAGGAATGGGCCAAAATACCAGCAACAGTGTGTGAAAACCTTGTGAAGACTTACAGAAAACGTTTGACCTGTGTCATTGCCAACAAAGGGTATATAAGAAAGTATTGAGAAACTTTTGTTATTGACCAAATACTTATTTTCCACCATAATTTGCAAAAAAATTCATTAAAAATCCTACAATGTGATTTTCTGGAAAAAAAATTCTCATTTTGTCTGCCATAGTTGACGTGTACCTATGATGAAAATTACAGGCCTCTCATCTTTTTAAGTGGGAGAACTTGCACAATTGGTGGCTGACTAAATACTTTTTTCCCCACTGTACATGCATACAGTGAGGGACAAAAGTATTTGATCCCCTGCTGATTTTGTACGTTTGCCCACTGACAAAGAAATGATCAGTCTATAATTTTAATGGTAGGTTTATTTGAACAGTGAGAGACAGAATAACAACAACAAAATCCAGAAAAACGCATGTCAAAAATGTTATGAATTGATTTGCATTTAATGAGGGAAATAAGTATTTGACCCCCTCTCAATCAAAAAGATTTCTGGCTCCCAGGTGTCTTTTATACAGGTAACGAGCTGAGATTAGGAGCACACTCTTAAAGGGAGTGCTCCTATTCTCAGCTCGTTACCTGTATAAAAGACACCTGTCCACAGAAGCAATCAATCAATCAATCCGATTCCAAACTCTCCACCATGGCCAAGACCAAAGAGCTCTCCAAGGATGTCAGGGACAAGATTGTAGACCTACACAAGGCTGGAATGGGCTACAAGACCATCGCCAAGCAGCTTGGTGAGAAGGTGACAACAGTTGGTGCAATTATTTGTAAATGGAAGAAACACAAAATAACTATCAATCTCCCTCGGCATGGGCTCCTTGCAAGATCTCACCTCGTGGAGTTGCAATGATCATGAGAACGGTGAGGAATCAGCCCAGAACTACACCGGAGGATCTTGTCAATGATCTCAAGGCAGCTGGGACCATAGTCACCAAGAAAACAATTGGTAACACACTACGCCGTGAAGGACTGAAATCCTGCAGCGCCCGCAAGGTCCCCCTGCTCAAGAAAGCACATATACATGCCCGTCTGAAGTTTGCCAATGAACATCTGAATGATTCAGAGGAGAACTGGGTGAAAGTGTTGTGGTCAGATGAGACCAAAATGGAGCTCTTTGGCATCAACTCAACTCGCCGTGTTTGGAGGAGGAGGAATGCTGCCTATGACCCCAAGAACACCATCCCCACTGTCAAACATGGAGGTGGAAACATTATGCTTTGGGGGTGTTTTTCTGCTAAGGGGACAGGACAACTTCACTGCTTAAGGTGGGGTGGGGGGGCAGTGCAAATAGTCTGGGTAGCCATGATTAGCTGTTCAGGAGTCTTATGGCTTGGGGGTAGAAGCTGTTGAGAAGCCTTTTGGACCTAGACTTGGCACTCCGGTACTGCTTGCCGTGCGGTAGCAGAGAGAACAGTCTATGACTAGGGTGGCTGGAGTCTTTGACAATTTTGAGGGCCTTCCTCTGACACCACCTGGTATAGAGGTCCTGGATGGCAGGAAGCTTGGCCCCAGTGATGTACTGGGCCGTACGCACTACCCTCTGTAGTGCCTTGCGGTCGGAAGCCGAGCAGTTGCCATACCAGGCAGTGATGCAACCAGTCAGGATGCTCTCGATGGTGCAGCTGTATAACCTTTTGAGGATCTGAGGACCCAGTCTCCTGAGAGGGATAGGCTTTGTCGTGCCCTCTTCACGAATGTCTTGATGTGTTTGGACCATGATAGTTTGTTGGTTATGTGGACACCTAGTCTCTTGAAGCTCTCAGCCTGCTCCACTACAGCCCCGTCGATGAGAATGGGGGCGTTCTCTGTCCTCCCTTTCCTGTAGTCCATAATCATCTCCTTTGTTTTGATCACGTTGAGGATATATTGAAGCAACATCTCAAGACATCATTCAGGAAGTTAAAGCTTGGTCGCAAATGGGTCTTCCAAATGGACAATGACCCCAAGCATACTTCCAAAGTTGTGGCAAAATGGCTTAAGGACAACAAAGTCAAGGTATTGGAGTGGCCATCACAAAGCCCTGACCTCAATCCTATAGAAAATGAAAAAGCGTGTGCGAGCAAGGAGGCCTACAAACCTGACTCAGTTACACCAGCTCTGTCAGGAGGAATGGGCCAAAATTCACCCAACTTATTGTGGGAAGCTTGTGGAAGGCTACCCGAAACGTTTGACCCAAGTTAAACAATTTAAAGGCAATGCTACCAAATACTAATTGAGTGTACGTAAACTTCTGACCCACTGGGAATGTGATGAAAGAAATAAAAGCTGAAATAAATCATTCTCTCTACTATTATTCTGACATTTCACATTCTTAAAATAAAGTGGTGATCCTAACTAACCTAAGACAGGGAATTTTTACTAGGATTAAATGTCAGGAATTGTGAAAAACTGAGTTTAAACTTCCAACTTCAACTGTATATACTACTACTACCAATATATATATATATATAAAGGGTGGCAGGTAGCTTAGTGGTTAAGAGCGTTGTGCCAGTAACCGAAAGGTCGCTGGTTCTAATCCCCGAGCCGACTAGGTGAAAAATCTGTCGATGTTCCCTTGAGCAAGGCACTTAACCCTAATTGCTCCTGTAAGTCGCTCTGGATAAGAGCGTCTGCTAAATGATGTAAATGTAATATATATTATTATATATACTACTACCAATATATAGATTATTATATATACTACTACCAATATATAGATTATTATATATACTACTACCAATATATATATTATTATATATACTACTACCAATATATATATTATTATATATATTACTACCAATATATAGATTATTATATATACTACTACCAAAATATATATTATTATATATACTACTACCAATATATAGATTATTATATATACTACTACCAATATATAGATTATTATATATACTACTACCAATATATAGATTATTATATATACTACTACCAAAATATAGATTATTATATTTACATTTACAAAACAGTAGTAATATCAGTACTGTATTAGTGGTATTAGGTTAAAACAGTAGTAATATCAGTACTGTATTAGTGGTATTAGGGTAAAACAGTAGTAATATCAGTACTGTATTAGGTTAAAACAGTAGTAATATCAGTACTATATTAGTGGTATAAGGGTAAAACAGTAGTAATATCAGTACTGTATTAGTGGTATTAGGTTAAAACAGTAGTAATATCAGTACTGTATTAGTGGTATTAGGGTAAAACAGTAGTAATATCAGTACTGTATTAGTGGTATTAGGGTAAAACTGTAGTAATATCAGTACTGTATTAGTGGTATTAGGTTAAAACAGTAGTAATATCAGTACTGTATTAGGGTAAAACAGTAGTAATATCAGTACTGTATTAGTGGTATTAGGTTAAAACAGTAGTAATATCAGTACTGTATTAGTGGTATTAGGGTAAAACAGTAGTAATATCAGTACTGTATTAGTGGTATTAGGTTAAAACAGTAGTAATATCAGTACTGTATTAGTGGTATTAGGTTAAAACAGTAGTAATATCAGTACTGTATTAGGTTAAAACAGTAGTAATATCAGTGCTGTATTAGTGGTATTAGGTTAAAACAGTAGTAATATCAGTACTGTATTAGTGGTATTAGGTTAAAACAGTGATAATAATAGATGTGTGATGTAGACGATGGTTTGTCCCCACATATCGGCCCAATTTGAGCCTTTCATCCCCACGTGGGACCCATTTAATATATTATCAGCCGACACAGATATTGTCACCGGTATATTGTGCATCCCTAGTAATATGTGTATTGTTTCCAGGCTGCTCCATAGGAGAGTATTATCAATAGCAGTAGTATATATAATAATCTATATATTGGTAGTAGTATATATATAATAATCTATATATTGGTAGTAGTATATATAATAATAGTGTGTATTATCAACAGCAGTAGCGGCAGGTAGCTTAGTGGTTAAGAGCGTTGTGCCAGTAACCGAAAGGTCGCTGGTTCTAATCCCCGAGCCGACTAGGTGAAAAATGTCATTCCACAGTTGCTGGTGGACCAAAAAGCTTTTAGGCCCTGTTAGTAATACTATCATCATGATTAGTTTAACTGGGAACTCCTGTTAGTAATATTATCATCATTTTCATCATTAGTTTACCTGGGAACTCCTGTAAGTAATACTATCATCATCATCATTAGTTTACTTGGGACGTCCTGTTAGTAATACTATCATCATCATCATTAGTTTACCTGGGAACTCCTGTTAGTAATACTATCATCATCATTAGTTTACATGGGAACTCCTGTTAGTAATACTATCATCATGATTAGTTTACCTGGGAACTCCTGTTAGTAATACTATCATCATCATTAGTTTACCTGGGAACTCCTGTTAGTAATACTATCATCATGATTAGTTTACCTGGGAACTCCTGTTAGTAATACTATCACCATGATTAGTTTACTAATACTATCATCATGATTACTATCATTTACCTGGGAACTCCTGTTAGTAATACTATCATCATGATTAGTTTACCTGGGAACTCCTGTTAGTAATACTATCATCATCATGTTTAGTTTACCGGGAAAACCCTGTTAGTAATAATCATCATCATTAGTTTACCTGGGAACCCCTGTTATAATACTTCATCATTTTATTTTTCCCTGGGATCCGTTAGTATACTACCCCATCATTTTAGTTTTCCGGGGAACTCCTTTTTAAAATACTATCACATTTTATTTACGGGGGAACCCTTTTAGTAACTATCTCATGTTGTTTACCGGGAACCCCTTTTAGTATACTATCATCACTAGTTTACCTGGGAACTCCTTTTGAAATCTATCATCATATTTTTTTTACCGGGGAATCCGTTAGTAATACACATCATAATTTTTTCCCTGGGAACTCCTTTTATTAATACTATCATCTTATTAGTTTCCCGGGGAACTCCTTTTAAAAATACTATCATCATATTATTTACCGGGGAAAATCCTGTTAGAAAATATATCATCATAATTAGTTTCCCCGGGGACTTTTTAGAAATTTCATCAATTATTTTACATGGGA
>CM072256.1:538026-558814 GCA_036851935.1 Coregonus suidteri | reverse complement strand
TCCCCACCCTTTTTCCTGTGGGGAAAAGAGGGGGTTAGGCCCATCTATGTTGGAAAAAGATAAGAGGAGAGCACCCCTCCAGCTAGGTGGAGTCCGTCATCCTCAGCAGGTCGGCTTGGTCCGTTTGTGGGGGGAGTCCCAGAAAGAGGGCATTAATCCACAAATGTTTATCTTTTGGGAAGGGGCAGAAAACAGTTTTTCAACCAGCGATGAGTGCTGAGACTCTGGCTGTAGAGGGAGTCACTCACGCCCTAACTGGGAGGGGGCCAGAGACCAGAGACAATTACTCGATGCCGACACATCTTTTCTTAGCGCTGGATTTACACGCTGAAGCTATAATGTTGCACTTGGTGGACCGCTGACTGTCTTTCAATCCCTAACAGCGTCGGGTGCCGAAGTGGATCAACAACTATCTCTATACTCTCTTACACTCGGCCATATTTTCGCTTTTTAGCCAGCACCATCTTTATTAGATTAGCCTTAACGTCGGTATAGCCCGTCGCCCCCTGGTAACAGTGTATGATCGCGGCTGGGTGACTTCGTTGTAATTCTAACGTACTACTCGAGGGTTTGTACTGGAGTCGCCAATGAACTAGGGTTTTTTTTTCATTTGTCAGAGCTATGGTGGGGAGCCGTCGAGTCCTCCAGACCCAGTAAAACGGGAGGAGAGTAAGAGATGAGAGAAGACTCAGACTCCAGACTCGACTCCGACTCGCTACATAATGGGGACAACCGTTTGAGGTTTCTGTCGGCTTGACTGAGCGACCCCTTCCTCCCCCGGTTGAGCATTCCAACAGTATTGCCCTCCAGAAGCCATTGAAGAAAGTTGTCCCGGCTGCGGGGACTGTGCGGGGGGATTTATACTAACGTTACTGTCTGTACTTACTGGTGGCACAGACGCTGTTTCTTCCTGTCCTTTCCTACACTGATATTACCCTTGCCTACGATTGCGTCTGAAGCTGGGCTTGTAGCACAGCTTGTAGACAGCTCTCGCCGTAGCGAGAGCGAGAATTCTCCTGTATATTATGGAGTACAGCGGGACTGCAATTAGAAGACTCATGTTAATGTTACTACTTAGCTTCGCTGTGTTGAAGATGTATGAACCATGTCCAGATAAAGCGTATCCGGAGGTGAAAAAGTTTTGAATAAGGGAAATACGTTGCGATGGAAAAAAAGGAAAATAACGTAAAGTTGGCAGCTAAAACGCACAGGAAAAATGACTCTTCTGTCTCGGGAATATAACGTCCGGGTTGAAAAAAATGTTTAACGAAAAAAAGATGAGTGAGGACAAAAACTAAAAAGTTGGTAAATTGGTTTGAACACAGAGATTGAATGATTAAACGTTTAATTAAAAGTAAAACGTGAATAGTTTGGCAGGTAGCCAAGTAGCAACAAAACAGCAGAGCAGCCCGGAGACAATGCGGAAGCGAGACGGAAGTCGGATCATCATTAGTTTAACTGGGAACTCCTGTTAGTAAATATTATCATCATTGGGGATTAATTTTTTACCTGGGGAACTCCTGTTAGTAATACTATCACCATGATTAGTTTACCCTGGGAACTCCTGTTAGTAATACTATCATCATGATTAGTTTACCTGGGAAACTCCTGTTAGTAATAACTATCATCATCATTAGTTTACCTGGGAACTCCTGTTAGTAAGTAACTATCATCATGATTAGTTTACCTGGGAACCTCACTGTTAGTAATACTATCATCATGATGTAGTTTACCTGGGAAATCCTGTTAGTAATACTATCATCATCATTAGTTTACCTGGGAACTCCTGTTAGTAATACTATCATCATCATTAGTTTTACCTGGGATTCCTGTTTAGTAATACTATCATCATGATTAGTTACCTTGGGAATCCTGTTAGTAATACTATCATCATATTATTAGTTTACCTGGGAACTCCTGTTAGTAATACTATCATCATGATTAGTTTACCTGGGAAACTCCTGTTAGTAATACTATCATCATTATTAGTTACCCTGGGAACTCCTTAGTTTAGTCCTGTTTGTAATACTATCATCATCATTAGTTTACCTGGGAACTCCTGTTAGTAATACTATCATCATGATTAGTTACCTGGGAACTCCTGTTAGTAATACTATATCATGATTAGTTTACCTGGGAAACTCCTGTTAGTAATAATATATCATCTATTAGTTTACCTGGGAACTCCTGTTAGTAAAATACATCATCATTTATCTCCTGTTAGTTACCTCTCATTAGTTTACTGGGAACTCCTGTTAGTAATACTATCATCATGATTAGTTTACCTGGGAACTCCTGTTAGTAATAATATCATCATCATTAGTTTACCTGGGAACTCCTGTTAGTAATACTATCATCATGATTAGTTTACCTGGGAACTCCTGTTAGTAATACTATCACCATGATTAGTTTTACCTGGGAACTCCTTTAGTAATACTATCATCATTAGTTTACCTGGGGAACTCCTGTTAGTAATACTATCATCATCATTAGTTTACCTGGGACCTCCTGTTAGTAATACTATCATCATCATTAGTTTACCTGGGACCTCCTGTTAGTAATACTATCATCATCATCATTAGTTTACCTGGGAACTCCTGTTAGTAATACTATCATCATCATCATTAGTTTACTTGGGACCTCCTGTTAGTAATACTATCATCATCATCATTAGTTTACCTGGGAACTCCTGTTAGTAATACTATCATCATCATTAGTTTACCTGGGAACTCCTGTTAGTAATACTATCATCATCATTAGTTTACCTGGGAATTCCTGTTAGTAATACTATCATCATGATTAGTTTACCTGGGAACTCCTGTTAGTAATACTATCATCATGATTAGTTTACCTGGGAACTCCTGTTAGTAATACTATCATCATCATTAGTTTACCTGGGAACTCCTTTTTAGTAATACTATCATCATCATTAGTTTACCTGGGAACTCCTGTTAGTAATACTATCATCATGATTAGTTTACCTGGGAACTCCTGTTAGTAATACTATCATCATGATTAGTTTACCTGGGAACTCCTGTTAGTAATACTATCATCATGATTAGTTTACCTGGGAACTCCTGTTAGTAATACTATCATCATGATTAGTTTACCTGGGAACTCCTGTTAGTAATAATATCATCATCATTAGTTTACCTGGGAACTCCTGTTAGTAATATTATCATCATGATTAGTTTACCTGGGAACTCCTGTTAGTAATACTATCACCATGATTAGTTTACCTGGGAACTCCTGTTAGTAATACTATCATCATGATAGTTTACCTGGGGAACTCCTGTTAGTAATACTATCATCATGAGTAGTTTACCTGGGAACTCCTGTTAGTAATACTATCATCATCATTAGTTTACCTGGGAACTCCTGTTAGTAATACTATCATCATGATTAGTTCCTGGGAATTCCTGTTAGTAATACTATCATCATGATTAGTTTTACCTGGGAACTCCTGTTAGTAATACTATCATCATCATTAGTTTACCTGGGAACTCCTGTTAGTAATACTATCATCATCATTAGTTTACCTGGGAATTCCTGTTAGTAATACTATCATCATGATTAGTTTACATGGGAACTCCTGTTAGTAATACTATCATCATTATTAGTTTACCTGGGAACTCCTGTTAGTAATACTATCATCATCATTAGTTTACCTGGGAACTCCTGTTAGTAATACTATCATCATCATTAGTTTACCTGGGAACTCCTGTTAGTAATACTATCATCATGATTAGTTTACCTGGGAACTCATGTTAGTAATACTATCATCATGATTAGTTTACCTGGGACCTCCTGTTAGTAATACTATCATCATCATCATTAGTTTACCTGGGAACTCCTGTTAGTAATACTATCATCATCATCATTAGTTTACTTGGGACCTCATGTTAGTAATACTATCATCATCATCATTAGTTTACCTGGGAACTCCTGTTAGTAATACTATCACCATGATTAGTTTACCTGGGAACTCCTGTTAGTAATACTATCATCATGATTAGTTTACCTGGGAACTCCTGTTAGTAATACTATCATCATCATTAGTTTACCTGGGAACTCCTGTTAGTAATACTATCATCATCATTAGTTTACCTGGGAACTCCTGTTAGTAATACTATCATCATGATTAGTTTACCTGGGAACTCCTGTTAGTAATACTATCATCATGATTAGTTTACCTGGGAACTCCTGTTAGTAATACTATCATCATCATCATTAGTTTACCTGGGAACTCCTGTTAGTAATACTATCATCATGATTAGTTTACCTGGGAACTCCTGTTTGACCGTCGGACGGAACTCTGCTGAGAACACAAAGAAGGCAGACCTGAGGGAGGAAGAGGGAGGAAGGTTAGAGAGAAGCATGTCATATGTGATGAGGGAGGAGGGAAGCAGGTCATATGTGATGAGGGAGGAGGGAAGCAGGTCATATGTGATGAGGGAGGAGGGTTAGAGGGAAGCAGGTCATATGTGATGAGGGAGGAGAGAAGCAGGTCATATGTGATGAGGGAGGAGGGAAGCAGGTCATATGTGATGAGGGAGAAGGGAAGCAGGTCATATGTGATGAGGGAGGAGGGAGCAGGTCATATGTTGATGAGGGAGGAGGGTTAGAGGGAAGCAGGTCATATGTGATGAGGGAGAAGGGAAGCAGGTCATATGTGATGAGGGAGAGAGGGAAAAGCAGGTCATATGTGATGAGGGAGGAGGAGCAGGTCATATGTGATGAGGGAGGAGGGGGGAAGCAGGTCATATGTGATGAGGGAGGAGGGAAGCAGGTCATATGTGATGAGGGAGGAGGGAAGCAGGTCATATGTGATGGAGGGAGGAGGGAAGCAGGTCATATGTGATGAGGGAGGGAGGAGGGCAGCAGGTCATATGTGATGAGGGAGGAGGGAAGCAGGTCATATGTGATGAGGGAGGAGGGAAGCAGGTCATATGTGATGAGGGAGGAGCGAAGCAGGTCATATGTGATGAGGGAGGAGGGTTAGAGGGAAGCAGGTCATATGTGATGAGGGAGAAGGGAAGCAGGTCATATGTGATGGAGGGAGGTGGGAAGCAGGTCATATGTGATGAGGGAGGAGGGTTAGAGTGAAGCAGGTCATATGTGGTGCTTGCCTACGGAGCTGTGAGGGGAACGGCACCTCCTTACCTTCAGGCTCTGATCAGACCCTACACCCAAACGAGTGCACTACGTTCATCCACCTCTGGCCTGCTAGCCCCCCTACCTCTACGGAAGCACAGTTCCCGCTCAGCCCAGTCAAAACTGTTCGCTGCTCTGGCACCCCAATGGTGGAACAAGCTCCCTCACGACGCCAGGACAGCGGAGTCACTGACCACCTTCCAGAGACACTTGAAACCCCACCTCTTTAAGGAATACCTGGAATAGTATAAAAGTAATCCTTCTACCCCTCCCCTCCCATAAAAAAAGATGAAAAAAAAAAGGTTGTCCCACTGGCTATCATAAGTTGAATGCACCAATTTGTAAGTCGCTCTGGATAAGAGCGTCTGCTAAATGATGTAAATGGAATGGAGGGAGGAGGGTTAGAGTGAAGCAGGTCATATGTGATGGATGTACAGTAGTGTGTATACTGTAATGTGTGACTCACGGGGGTCGTTTGGGAGCGTTGGGGTCCTTCTTTTTCCTACCGCTCTTGGCCATCCCCTTGGGGGGGACGTACCCCCTCATGTCCCTCTCATAACGCACCTTGTCATTCTTCGCCATGTCCTCAAAACGACGCTTGTCAGTCGCAGTGGAAGCCTACACACAAACTCAGTTATAACTTCCTTATTACCCACAGTTATTATAACACTGATACACGGGGGCCAGTATGAAAAAAAAGAATGCATGTATGCACTCACTAACTGTAAGTCGCTCTGGATAAGAGCGTCTGCTAAATGACTAAAATGAAAAATATACAACGGACACATAGTGGAATAACACCTTGTGATGTGTGTCGACTGTGTGTGTATAAATGTGTGGCGTGTGTATTAATATTCACCCTCCATCTCTCTGAACACTGCTTGGAGAACTCTGAGAAGTTGACCGACTGGTCGGGCTGTTTCCTCTTCTGTTCCTCCCGGCAGGTTCATGCTCTACAACATTCGGAGAGTACGACCCTGCCTTACACAGGAAGCGGCACAGGTCCTAATCCAGGCACTTGTCATCTCCCGTCTGGATTACTGCAACTCGCTGTTGGCTGGCCTCCCTGCCTGTGCCATTAAACCCCTACAACTCATCCAGAATGCCGCAGCCCGTCTGGTGTTCAACCTTCCCAAGTTCTCTCACGTCACCCCCCTCCTCCGCACACTCCACTGGCTTCCAGTTGAAGCTCGCATCCGTTACAAGACCATGGTGCTTGCCTATGGAGCAGTGAGGGGAACGGCACCTCCGTACCTTCAGGCTCTGATCAGTCCCCTACACCCAAACGAAGGCATTTGCGTTCATCCACCTCTGGCCTGCTGGCTCCCCTTCCTCTGCGGAAGCATAGTTTTCCCGCTCAGCCCAGTCAAAAACTGTTCGCTGCTCTGGCACCCCAATGGTGGAACAAGCTCCCTCACGACGCCAGGACAGCGGAAGTCACTCACCACCTTCCGGAGACATTTGAAACCCCACCCTCTTTAAGGAACACCTGGGATAGGATAAAAAAATCCTTCTACCCCCCCCCCCCCCCCAAAAAAAAAAAAAATAAAATAAAAACATTGTAAAGTGGTTATCCCACTGGCTATAGGGTGAATGCACCAATTTGTAAGTCGCTCTGGATAAGAGCGTCTGCTAAATGATTAAAATGTAAATGTAAATGTAAGAAGGCGTAGGCTGACGTCTTTCCCTTGGGTTTATTAATGTCCCCTTTCACCATGGTCACACGATTGACTGATACACGGGAGAAAATATACATTTATTAAACTAGCTTTTTTGCAAGAGCATCTAGGTAAAGTGGCTAACTAACTAGGCCCCACGTGGGATAAAATGTCGTTGAAACAATTGCAGACCCGTGTGCAGCTTAGACTGTATAGGGTTTTGCATTAAGGTTAGCCTAGTTAGCTGCCACCTAGCATGCTAGCTCGTTGAGAACAATGGGCCCACCATTTGCTTCCCGCCTAACGCGCTGCTAACTCATCCCATCACGCAGCGCTAGCATTTATGCTAAAGATGCTAACGCTGCTAGCCTTAACAAAACATTAGCTAGTGTGAAAACTATGAGTAATCAAATTAGTAATCCTAAAGCAAGTTTCTTTTATTTTAACTACATTTAAAATGTAGATTTAGCTAGGTAACGTTTCAGTAACACGCTCTGTAGCTACTGTACAGTAACTTAGCAGAAAAATACTAGAAAAACATGCAAGGGGAAACTAACGTTTTCTACAATTATTCAGGTAAATTTTTGATTAAATGGCTTCATGTTGAAATGTGTTATTTTACTACTACTAACGTGCAATCTTTTCCATGACTTACTTTTACCGGTCAGATGGCAAGAATTGGTCTCACGTCGTCGTCTTGGTTGTTGTTGTTGTTGTTGTTGTTGTTGTGGACGCTGCTGTGTGTTACTGCCGAGGCCAGTTGATCCAGGTTCAAACTGCATCCAGCTCTGAGCTCAGGCCCGCCCCCAGGCCCACCCCCAGGCCCGCCCCCAGGCCCACCCCCAGGCCCACCCCCAGGCCCGCACCCAGGCCCACCCCCAGGCACACCCAGGCCCGCCCCCAGGCCCACCCCCCAGGCCCGCCCCCAGGCCCGCCCCCAGGCCCGCCCCCAGGCCCGCCCCCAGGCACACCCAGGCCGCGCCCCCGTTGGCTGATTACCGTCATTCAAACGCAGGGGGCGGAGACCCAAGTGTTGAGATGGGCGGAGACTCGTGTCTGATTGGCCAGGGTGCGTTCGGATACAGGCCTGATTTGCTCCCTAAATCCCAAAGAGTCAACTCAGACTACTGCATGCAGTGCGGCAGACTTCGCCCTTTTTTTTTTTTAACGCAGTGGGTACTCCGTAGATTTACTATTATTGTTATTCTGATGGTTTTTGCGCGAGTCTGTGATAGTTTATTACTAGTTTATTGACAACGGTACTAATCATGCCTGTCTGATCAGATCTGAACAACGTCCACTCTAGCTACTTGTCTTGTAAGTAAGGTGGAGATGTGATGAAGCTATTCACAACAATGAAACGATAGGAGCCTATAGAATGGAATCCTGGCTCACTTCAGCGAGAGGGGTGAGGCTGGTTTTAATGTCTATGGGGTGAAGTGGTAATTTACGTTACGTCTGCTTTGGTTTTCTATTCTGAACAAAAATATAAACACAACATGTAAAGTGTTGGTCTCATGTTCCATGGGCTGAAATTAAAGATTCCAGATATTTCCATACACACAAAAAGCTTATTTATCTCAAATGTTGCGCACAAATTTGTTTACATCTCTGTTAGTGACCATTTCATCTTTGCCAAGATAATCCATCCACCTGACAGGTGTGACATACCAAGAAAGAAGCTGATTAAACAGAATGATCATTACACAGGTGCACATTGTGCTGGGGACAATAAAAGGCCACTCTAAAACGTGCAGTTTTGTCACTCAACACAATGCCACAGATGTCTCATGTTTTGAGGGAGCGTGTAATTGGCATACTGACTGCAGGAATGTCCACCAGAGCTGTTGCCAGTGAACTGAAAGTTCATTTCTCTACCATAAGCCACCTCCAACGTCATTTTAGAGATTTTGGCAGTACGTCTAACCGGCCTCACAACCGCAGACCACGTGTAACCACGTCAGCCCAGGACCTCCACATCCGGCTTCTTCACCTGCGGGATCGTCTGAGACCAGCCACCCGGACAGCTGATGAAACTGTGGGTTTGCACAACCGAAGAATTTCTGCACAAACTGTCAGAAACCGTCTCAGGGAAGCTCATCTGAGTGCTCGTAGTCCTCACCAGGGTCTTGACCTGACTGCAGTTCGGCGTCGTAACCGACTTCAGTGGGCAAATGCTCACCTTCGATGGCCACTGGAATGCTCGAGAAGTGTGCTCTTCAAAGATGAATCCCAGTTTCATGCTTGACCTTTGGTATGATGTTCTTACTGTGGAATGCAGAGTTTGGTTTTTGCCAGGCATTACTGGAACCATGTTGTCCAAAAAGTTGTACTTTTGAATCATCTGTCCATAGAACGTTCTTCCAAGAGTCTTGATGATCATCCAGGTGCTTTTTGGCAAACTTGAGTCAACTTTTTGGACAAGATGGGTCCAATTATGCCTGGCGAAAACCAAACAATGCATTCCACAGTAAGAACATCATACCAAAGGTCAAGCATGGTGGTGGTGGTGTGATGGTTTGGGGATGCTTTGCTGCCTCAGGACCTGGACGACTTGCCTTAATAGAAGGAACCATGAATTCTGCTCTGTATCAGAGAATTCTACATGAGAATGTCAGACCATCCGTCTGTGAGCTGAAGCTGAAGCGCAGCTGGGTCATGCAGCAAGACAATGATCCAAAACACACAATCAAGTCTACATGAAAATTGCTAAAAAGCAACAAATTGGAAGTTTTGGAATGGCCTGGTCAAAGTCAAGACCTAATCCCAATTGAGATGTTGTGGCAGGACTTGAAACGAGCAGTTCATGCTTGAAAACCCACATGTCACTGAGTTAAAGCAGTTCTGCATGGAAGAGTGGGCCAAAATTCCTCCACAGCGACGGGAGAGACTGATCAACAACTACAGGAAGCATTTGGTTGGAGTCATTGCAGCTAAAGGTGGCACAACCAGTTATTGAGTGTAAGGGGGCAATTACTTTTTCACACAGGGGAATTGGGTGTTGCATAACTTTGTTTATGAAATAAATGAAATAAATATGTAATTGTTGTGTTATTTGTTCACTTATGTTCCCTTTATCTAATATTAGGTTTTGGTTGAATATCTGATAACATTCAGTATCACAAATATGCAAAAGTAGAGAAAATTAGAAAGGGGTCAAATACTTTTTCATAGCACTGTATATGATATCTATATGGTATGTAGACAGGTTGGTGAGGGACAACATGTACCCGGTCCCACCACCTGTGCGGTGAGAACTCAATCCGTTGGAATATGACAATACAAATGCTTATTTCAAAGAGCGCTCCGTAAGCCACGCCCCAGTGGGCAGAGCTAGGCATGTTGCTCTGGGACACGTTTTAATACGGATTAAAAGCCTCTCATTTACAGTACCAGTCAAAAATTGGACAGACCTACTCATTCAAGGGTTTTTCTTTATTTTTTTATTATTTTCTGCATTGTAGAATAATAGGGAAGACATCAAAACTATGAAATAACACATATTGAATCATGTAGTTGTCACAAGCTGGGCTAGAACTCCGGTCTCAGATGTGGGGAGCTGGGGGTTCTACCCCTTAGCCACAGAGGAGGTGTAGTTGGACCCAAATGAAACACCCAAGGCAATACTCCAGGTAAGTAGATTTAATGTAACAAAAAGGTTCTTTGCACTTCAAAAATAGTCCAACAAAAGTTCTTCTCAGAAAGAGGTATATTAACATAGGTAGAGTAACAAAACAGGAGGCAAAACAAAATAACTCCACGAGGGGAGAAAAACAAACTAAAGATAACTTAGAAAAGCTTACTTGGAAAGACACGGTGGGACAAAGCAGGAGACACATAGCCAGGACTCAAAAACCAAGTGAGGAACAGGGGAAAAAACACAGCTAAAATACTCTAGGGAAAACAAGGCACAGGTGACCTGGATCAAGCTAATAAGGACACACGAGGAAGAACTAAGGCAGAGGGGAACACAGATGACCTCTAGAGGCCCGGAGACAAACAGGAGGCAGGAAGCTGACAGGACCCCCTCCTCTAGGAACGACTCCTGACGTTCCTTCCAGAACACCCTGGCCTCAGGGTGCGAAACTCTCGGATCAAACCTGGGTCCAGGATGTCCTTGGCTGGAACCCAGGAGCGCTCCTCTGGCCCGTAGCCCTCCCAGTCCACCAGATACTGCAGAGAGTTCTGGACCCTCCGGGAGTCCAGTATCCGGCGGACTGTGTAGGCTGGCTGGCCGTCAATGATCTTGGGAGGTGGCGGGGGTCTGCGAGGGGGGGCAAAGGGAGAAGACAAGACAGGTTTAAGTAGTGAAACATGGAAAGTGGGGTTAATTCTAAGGGAGCGAGGGAGAACCAAACGATACGAAACAGGGTTAACCTTTCTTGCTATGCGGAAAGGGCCGATGTATTTCTGGGAAAGCTTCTTGGATTCGACCCGGAGGGGCAGGTTCTTAGTGGCCAACCAAACTCTCTGACCAGCTCGGAAACTAGGGGCCGTCCGGCGGCGGCGATTAGCCTGACTTTGGTATCTCTGGGAGGTCCGAA
The DNA here is from genome assembly GCA_036851935.1 of Coregonus suidteri. Taxonomy (NCBI): domain Eukaryota; kingdom Metazoa; phylum Chordata; class Actinopteri; order Salmoniformes; family Salmonidae; genus Coregonus; species Coregonus suidteri. The sequence continues at coordinate 547,458 of CM072256.1, read as the reverse complement.
GGAGGGTACGCCTGGCCTTCTTCCAGGTCCGCCTACAGCGTTGGACAAAGCGCTGGGCCGAGGGAACACCAACTTGCGCCTCTTCCTCTGGAAATAATGGAGGGGTGTAACCGAACTGGCATTCGAAGGGGGACAATCCGGTGGCTGAGGACTGGAGGGTGTTGTGAGCATATTCAGCCCAAATGATATAGGTGGCCCAAGACGTGGGATTACTGGCCGTCATACACCGCAGGATGGTCTCCAGATCCTGATTAATCCGTTCCGTTTGGCCATTAGACTCTGGATGGAACCCCGACGATAGGCTGGCTGTGGCCCCAATAAGCCTGCAGAAGGCCCCCCAAAACCGGGACGAGAATTGGGGACCTCGGTCGGAGACCACGTCCAGGGGAATTCCAAATATCCGGAAGACATGGTTCATGAGGAGCTCAGCAGTCTCCTTAGCCGAGGGCAGCTTGGGCAGGGGAATAAACCGGGCAGCCTTAGAGAACCGGTCTACCACCACTAGGATGACGGTGTTGCCCTGGGATGGAGGAAGTCCCGTAACGAAGTCAAGAGAAAGGTGTGACCATGGCCTTCGAGGAACAGGTAAGGGATGGAGCAGTCCCTGGGGTCGCTGGCGTGTCGACTTTCCCTGGTTGCACACAGGGCAGGCCTCAACATAGACCTGCACGTCCTTCTTGATGGACGGCCACCAAAACCGCCGTCGGAGGAATTCCAGTGTGCGAGCACTGCCTGGATGGCATGTCAAGGGCGACTCATGACCCCACTGCAAGACGCGGGCCCGAACAGAGAGAGGAACGTACAGGCGACCGGCAGGACCACCGCCTGGATCGGGCTCATGGACAAGGGCCTCTCGTACCCCTCTTTCTAGTTCCCACTGAAGAGGTGCGACGATCCTAGACCTCGGAATAATCGATGCCAAGGACTTCTCTTGTACCTCGGGAGAATAGGCTCGAGACAGGGCATCCGGCTTGACGTTCTTGGTGCCAGGTCGGTAAGACAGGAGGAACTGGAATCGATTAAAGAAAAGGGACCATCGTGCTTGCCGAGGGTTCATCCGCTTAGCCTGTTGGAGATATTCCAGGTTCTTGTGGTCTGTGAGAACCTGGAAAGGATGCTGAGCCCCCTCAAGCCAATGGCGCCACTCTTCCAAGGCCAGCTTAACCGCAAGCAACTCTCGATCCCCCACGTGGTAGTTGCGCTCGGCCTCAGACAGGCGGCGAGACATGAAGGCACAAGGGTGTAATCTCCCATCCTCACCCCTCTGTGACAGGACGGCTCCCACCCCCACCTCTGAGGCGTCCACCTCCACCACGAAAGGTCTTTCTGGGTCAGGGATCACCAGAATCGGAGCAGAAGTGAAGCGGCGCTTGAGATCCTCGAAGGCCCCTGCTGCTTCCGGACCCCAGTGAATCTTGGTCCCTCCTCCTTTGGTAAGCGTCGTCAAAGGGGCTACCACAGAGCTGAAATTCTTAATGAACTTCCGATAGAAGTTAGAAAAGCCAATGAACCGTTGAACCTCCTTGACCGTGGCAGGTGTGGGCCAGCTGTGGACCGCTTTGACCTTCTTGGGATCCATCTCTAGGTGGCCGGGAGTGACACATAAACCCGAGAAACTGAGTCTGAGAAACATGAAACTCACACTTCTCAGGTTTAACGTAGAGGTGATTGTCAAGGAGCCTCTGGAGAACCCTGCTAACATGCCCCTCATGCTCCTTCAGTGACCTCGAGAAGATGAGGATATCGTCCAGGTACACGAAGACGAACAGATTAAGCATATCCCGGAGAACATCATTAATCAGGGCTTGGAATACTGCGGGGGCATTGGTGAGCCCGAACGGCATCACCCGATATTCATAGTGCCCCGTGGGCGTGTTGAACGCCGTCTTCCACTCGTCCCCTTGCCGGATCCGCACAAGATGGTAAGCATTGCGGAAGATCCAGTTTAGTAAAAATGGAAGCCCCTTGAAGCAGCTCAAAAGCAGTGGCCATGAGAGGAAGGGGGTATCGATTCCGAACCGTGATCTTGTTGAGTCCCCGGTAATCAACACAAGGCCTAAGACCCCCGTCTTTCTTTTCAACAAAAAAGAAGCCCGCCCCAGCCGGGGAAGTAGAGGCACAGATGAGGCCGGCTGCCAAGGACTCCTTAATGTAGGTGTCCATAGCTGCTTGCTCGGGGGAGGATAAGGAAAAGATCCGACCTCTAGGAGGGCAGCAACCAGGGAGTAGATCAATGGCACAGTCATACGTGCGATGAGGCGGTAAGGAAGTAGCCAGGGCCTTGCTGAACACTGCCTTGATCCGATGGTAAACACTGGGGACTCGGGAGACGTCAACAGACTCTTGAAACTGGGTACTAGGGGCTGAGGGACTCTGAAGCATGCAGGTGAGTTGGCAAGTGGAACCCCAGCTTAGAATGGTGCCAGTAGGCCAGTCGATCTGGGGATTATGTCTGCATAGCCAAGGGTGACCCAGGATAATAGGATACTCGGGAGAGTCAATGAGATAGAAGGTCTCCTCCTGCTGGTGTTGAGAGATGGTAAGTCGCAGGGACTGAGTCACCTCAGTAACCTTTCCTGGTTCCAGAGGTCTGCCATCTAAGGCTGTAACTGCCTGGGGTTGAGGAAGTAGTTGGGTAGGGATCTTAAGTTCCTTAGCCAAGGTTACATCCATGAAATCACCTGCGGCACCGGAATCGATCATAGCCTGGACCCGATGCTGGTGGCCCTCCCAGGACAGAGTGGCTGGAATAGCTAGGACAGCGTTAGTAGGAGGAGCTCTAATTTTCCCCATCACAACCCTCCTGTAGCTGGGCGGGGACAGGCGTTTCCCGAAAGCTCGGGGCAAGTGGAGCGGAAGTGGCCGGCAACCCTGCAGTATAGGCACCGACGCTCCCTCATGCGACGTTCCCTTTCGCTGGGAGAAAGCCTGGAACGGCCTAACTGCATGCTCTCCGGGGAATCCTGGAGCAGTTCAGGAGCCGGGGAAGCTCTGAATGACGGAGTCCAAACAGGAGAAACAGAGCTGCTCAGAGGAACCTGGGACTGAGACACCTGGCGGCGAGCCGTTCTCCGCTCTCTTAGACGATTGTCCAGGCGGATGGCCAAGGCTATGAGGGACTCGAGATCTCCAGCAGGTTCTCGGGTGGCTAACTCATCTTGAAGGGGCTCAGATAACCCTCCCTGAAAACAGACCCTCAGCGCTTCATCATTCCATCCGCTCCTTGCTGCTATGGTCCGGAATTCAATGGCAAAATCTGCCGTGCTTCGGGGACCCTGACGGAGAGACAGTAGGCGCTTGGAAGCCTCCCGCCCACTGACAGGATGATCGAACACCCGCTTGAACTCTTCTACAAATGCAGCGTAGGAGTCACAACAGGCCTCCTGGGACTGCCACACCGCAGAGGCCCAGGCGAGCGCCTTGTCTGAAAGAAGGGTAATGATGTAGGCAATCTTGGAACGGTCTGTGGGAAAACTTGAGGGTTGGAGCTCGAAGGTGAGGAAGCATTGGGTGAGGAAACCCTGGCAAGAGCTTGGATCCCCAGAAAAGGGCTTGGGAGGTGGTAGTCGGGGCTCCGCCACTGGAGAAGGCCTGTCGTCACTGGGGGTTGACCTGGAGGAAGGGAGAGGACCAGGGAGGCGTTCAAAGAGCTGGTGGAGGGAACTCATCATTTCGGCCAGGAGTTGAGAATGACTAGCCATCAGCTCTTCTTGTCGGCTGAGAACGGCTTCATGGCGCTGGAAAGATGCCTCATGTCGAGTGATCACCGCCAACAGGTCCTGGGAACTGAGTGTTTCTGGGTCCATGATTGACTTGGTTTTTCTGTCACAAGCTGGGCTAGAACTCCGGTCTCAGATGTGGGGAGCTGGGGGTTCTACCCCTTAGCCACAGAGGAGGTATAGTTGGACCCAAATGAAACACCCAAGGCAATACTCCAGGTAAGTAGATTTAATGTAACAAAAAAGGTTCTTTGCACTTCAAAAATAGTCCAACAAAAGTTATTCTCAGAAAGAGGTATATTAACATAGGTAGAGTAACAAAACAGGAGGCAAAACAAAATAACTCCACGAGGGGAGAAAAACAAACTAAAGATAACTTAGAAAAGCTTACTTGGAAAGACACGGTGGGACAAAGCAGGAGACACATAGCCAGGACTCAAAAACCAAGTGAGGAACAGGGGAAAAAACACAGCTAAAATACTCTAGGGGAAACAAGGCACAGGTGACCTGGATCAAGCTAATAAGGACACACGAGGAAGAACTAAGGCAGAGGGGAACACAGATGACCTCTAGAGGCCCGGAGACAAACAGGAGGCAGGAAGCTGACAGTAGTAACCAAAAAAGTGTTAAACAAATCAAAATATATTTTATATTTGAGATTCTTCAAAGTAGCCACCCTTTGCTTTGATGACAGCTTTGCACACTCTTGGCATTCTCTCAACCAGCTTCACCTGGAATGCTTTTCCAACAGTCTTGAAGGAGTTCCCACATATGCTGAGCACTTGTTGGCTGCTTTTCCTTCACTCTGCCGTCCAACTCATCCCAAACCATCTCAATTGGGTTGAGGTCGAGGGATTGTGGAGGCCAGGTCATCTGATGCAGCACTCCATCACTCTCCTTCTTGGTAAAATAGCCCTTACACAGCCTGGAGGTGTGTTGGGTCATTGTCCTGTTGAAAAACCTGGAGGTGTGTTGGGTCATTGTCCTGTTAAAAAACAAATGATAGTCCCACTAAGCCCAAACCAGATGGGATGGTGTATCGCTGTTGAATGCTGTGGTAGCCATGCTGGTTAAGTGTGCCTTGAATTCTAAATAAATCACAGACAGTGTCACCAGCAAAGCACCCCCACACCCCCACACCATAACACCTCCTCCTCCATGCTTTACGGTGGGAAATACACATGTGGAGATAATCCGTTCACCCACACCGCGTCTCAAAAAAACACGTCGGTTGGAACCAAACATTTCTAATTTGGACTCCAGACCAAAGGACACATTTCCACCAGTCTAATGTCCATTGCTCGTGTTTCTTGGCCCAAGCAGGTCTCTTCTTCTTATTGGTTACATTTAGTAGTGGTTTCTTTGCAGGAATTGGACCATGAAGGCCTGATTCACACAGTCTCCTCTGAACAGTTGATGTTGAGATGTGTCTGTGACTTGAACTCTGTGAAGCATTTATTTGGGCTGCAATTTCTGAGGCTGGTAACTCTAATGAATTTATCCTCTGCAGCAGATGTAACTCTGGGTCTTCTTTTCCTGTGGCGGTCCTCATGAGAGCCAGATTCATCATAACGCTTGATGGTTTATGCGACTGCACTTGAAGAAACTTTCAAAATTCTTGAAATGTTCCGTATTGACTGACCTTCATGTCTTAAAGTAATGATGGACTGTCGTTTCTCTTGGCTTATTTGAGCTTTTCTTGCCATAATATGGACTTGATCTTTTACCAAATAGGGCTACAGTGGCTTGCGAAAGTATTCATCCCCCTTGGCATTTTTCCTATTTTGTTGCCTTACAACCTGGAATTAAAATTGATTTTTTGGGGGTTTGTATCATTTGATTTACACAACATGCCTACCACTTTGAAGATGCAAAATATTTTTTATCGTGAAACAAACAAGAAATAAGACAAAATAAACAGAAAACTTGAGCGTGCATAACTATTCACCCCAAAGTCAATACTTTGTAGAGTCACCTTTTACAGCAATTACAGCTGCAAGTCTCTTGGGGTATGTCTCTATAAGCTTGGCACATCTAGCCACCGGGATTTTTGCCCATTCTTCAAGGCAAAACTGCTCCTTCAAGTTGGATGGGTTCCGCTGGTGTATGGCAATCTTTAAGTCATACCACAGATTCTCAATTGAATTGAGGTCTGGGCTTTGACTAGGCCATTCCAAGACATTTAAATGTTCCACTTGAGTGTTGCTTTAGCAGTATGCTTAGGGTCATTGTCCTGCTGGAAGGTGAACCTCCGTCCCAGTCTCAAATCTCTGGAAGACTGAAACAGGTTTCCCTCAATAATTTCCCTGTATTTAGCGCCATCCATCATTCCTTCAATTCTGACCAGTTTCCCAGTCCCCGCCGATGAAAAGCATCCCCACAGCATGATGCTGCCACCACCATGCGTCACTGTGGAGATGGTGTTCTCGGGGTGATGAGAGGTGTTGGGTTTGCGCCAGACATAGCATTTTCCTTGATGGCCAAAAAGCACAATATTAGTCTCATCTGACCAGAGTACCTTCTTCCATATGTTTGGGGAGTCTCCCACATGCCTTTTGGCAAACACCAAACGTGTTAGGTAATTTTTTTCTTTAAGCAATGGCTTTTTTCTGGCCACTCTTCCGTAAAGCCCAGCTCTGTGGAGTGTACGGCTTAAAGTAGTCCTATGAACAGATACTCCAATCTCCGCTGTGGAGCTTTGCAGCTCCTTCAGGGATATATTTGGTCACTTTATTGCCGCTCTGATTAATGCCCTCCTTGCCTGGTCCGTGAGTTTTGGTGGGCGGCCCTCTCTTGGCAGGTTTGTTGTGGTGCCATATTCTTTCAATTTTTTAATAATGGATTTAATGGTGCTCCGTGGGATGTTCAAAGTTTCGGATATTTTTTTATAACCCAACCCTGATCTGTACTTCTCCACAACTTTGTCCCTGACCTGTTTGGAGAGCTTCTGGTCTTCATGGTGCCGCTGAGGGGTGGCCAGTCCCCTTCTGGCTGTGCCAGGTGGAGATTATAACAGTACATGGCCATTAAGGCTAGATTTTTCTCCAAGATGTTCAAACGTTCATAGATGACCAGCAGGGTCAAATAATAATCACAGTGGTTGTACAAGGTGCAACAGGTCAGCACCTCAGGAGTAAATGTCAGTTGGCTTTTCATAGCCGGGCATTTAGAGGTTGAAATAGCAGGTGCGATAGAGAGAGAGAGTTGAAAACAGCAGGTCTGGGACAAGGTAGCACATCCGGTGAACAGGTCAGGGTTCCATAGCCGCAGGCAGAACAGTTGAAACTGGAGCAGCAGCACGACCAGGTGGACTGGGGACATTCAGGAGTCATCAGGCCAGGTAGTCCTGAGGCATGGTGCCAGGGCTCAGGTCCTCCAGGAGGGGAGGGAGGGAGAGAGAATTAGAGGGAGCATACTTAAATTCCCACAGGACACCAGATAAGACAGGAGAATAACACCAGATATAACAGACTGACACTAGCCCCCCGGCACATAGACCATTGCAGCATGAGACAGCCTCCAGTATCTATGCTGCAATAGACTACAGTGCATTCGGAAAGTATTACGTTACAGCCTATTTAAAAAATAAATAATCCTCATCAATCTACACACAAAACCCGGTAATGACAAAGCAAAAACAAGTTCTGAAATTTCAGCACATTTATTCAAAGTACAAAGCTGAAATGCCTTATTTACATAAGTATTCAGACCCTTTGCTATGAGACTCGAATTGAGCTCAGATGCATCCTGTTTTCCATTGATCATCCTTGAGATGTTTCTACAACTTGATTGGAGTCCACTTGTGGTAAATTCAATTGATTGGACATGATTTGGAAAGGCACACACCTGTCTATACAAGGTCCCCCACAGTTGACAGTGCATGTCAGAACAAAAACCAAGGCTTGAGGTCGAAGGAATTGTCTGTAGAGCTCCGAGACAGGATTGTGTCGAGACACAGATCTGGGGAAGGGTATCAAAACATTTCTGCAGCATCGAAGGTCCCTAATAACACAGTGGCCTCCATCATTCTTAAATGGAGAAGTTTGGAACCACCAAGACTCTTCCTAGAGCTGGCACCCGGCCAAACTGAGCAATCGGGGGAGAAGGGCCTTGGGAGTCAGGGAGGTGACCAAGAACCCGAGTTCCTCTGTGGAGATGGGAGAACCTTCCAGAAGGACAACCATCTCTGCAGCACTCCACCAATCAGGCCTTTATGGTAGAATGGCCAGACGGAAGCCACTCCTCAGTAAAAGGCACATGACAGCCCGCTTGGAGTTTGCCAAAAGGCAGCTAAAGACTCTCAGACCATGAGAAACAAGATTCTCTGGTCTGATGAAACCAAGATTTAACTCTTTGGCCTGAATGCCAAGCGTCACCTCTGGAGGAAACCTGGCACCATTTCTACAGTGAAGCATGGTGGTGGCAGCATCATGCTGTGGGGATGTTTTTCAGCGGCAGGGACTGGGAGACTAGTCAGGATCGAGGGAAAGATGAACGGAGCAAAGTACAGAGAGATCCTTGATGAAAACCTGCTCCAGAGCGCTCAGGACCTCAGACTGGGGGCGAAGGTTCACCTTCCAACAGGACAACGACCCTAAGCACACAGCCAAGACAACGCAGGAGTGGCTTTGGGACAAGTCTCTGAATGTCCTTGAGTGGCCCCAGCCAGAGGACCGGACTTGAAACCCGATCGAACATCTCTGGAGAGACCTGAAAATAGCTGTGCAGCAACGCTCCCCATCCAACCTGACAGAGCTTGAGAGGATCTGCAGAGAAGAATGGAAGAAACTCCCCAAATACAGGTGTGCCAAGCTTGTAGCGTCATATTCAAGAAGATTTTAGTCTGTAATTGCTGCCAAAGGTGCTTCAACAACAGTTTTAAAACCAGTGTTTTGCTTTGTCATTATGGGGTATTGTGTGTAGATTTGTCAGGAAAAAATAACAATGCAATCCATTTTAGAATAAGGCTGTAACGTAACAAAATATGGAAAAGTAAAGGGGTCTGAATACACTGTATGTTTTCCTGGATATCCTTCAGCTGTTCCTGTCTCCATAGCTCTTTACCACAGGATGATGACCTGTCTCCATAGCTCTTTACCACAGGATGATGACCTGTCTCCATAGCTCTTTACCACAGGATGATGACCTGTCTCCATAGCTCTTTACCACAGGATGATGACCTGTCTCCATAGCTCTTTACCACAGGATGATGACCTGTCTCCATAGCTCTTTACCACAGGCTGATGACCTGTCTCCATAGCTCTTTACCACAGGATGATGACCTGTCTCCATAGCTCTTTACCACAGGATGATGACCTGTCTCCATAGCTCTTTACCACAGGATGATGACCTGTCCTCCATAGCTCTTTACCACAGGATGATGACCTGTCTCCATAGCTCTTTACCACAGGCTGATGACCTGTCTCCTTAGCTGATAGAAACCCAGAAGGAATATCATCCCCAATGATACTACTAATACTTCTAACTGTACTGATGAGGAAGAGGACAGACTTCTCCATTGTCCCTGAACTGCTCGACGTGTTCAGTCTAAATGACAGAGTCACTTTGTTCCCACAAAGTCACATTTTCAATAAGATGTTCCGCTAACATCATAACACAGACATGTTCTTGCTCTTCAATGAGGTTCTGCCAATCATATGTTGGAAACAATTAACAAGTACACATACAGTAGTTCAATACGGTGTAGATAGAA
>CM072256.1:507954-537526 GCA_036851935.1 Coregonus suidteri | reverse complement strand
AGTCCCCCAAAAAACCCAAAACCCAAAGGAAATTGCGTTAACCCCCTCGGGGCCTGCTGGCTCCCCTTCCTCTGGGGAAGAAAAATGGGGTTCCCGCCCCACCCCCCCAAGTAAAAAACTGTTTCGCGCTCGGGCCCCCCCCCAAAGGGGTTGGAAACAAGCCCCCCTCACGACTCCCCGGACAGCGGGTCACTAAACCCCCTTCCCGGGGAAAACTTTTAAAACCCCCAACCTTTTTAAAGGGAAACACCGGGGGATAGGAAAAAGTAACCCCTTCTAACCCCCCCCCCCCAAAAAAAAAAAAAAAATTAAAATAAAAAAAATTTGAAAAGGGGTTACCCCAAACGGGCTTATAGGGGGGAATGCAAAAAATTTGTAAGCCCTTTTTGGGGAAAAGGGAGGTCTGCTAAATGATTAAAATTTTAAATTTTTAAAAGGGGTAAAAAGGGGGCGTAGGCTGGACTTTTTTTTCCTTTGGGGGTTTTTAAAATTGGTTCCCCCTTTAAAACCAAAGGGCCCCACCCCGTTTGGGAACGGGATCCCCCGGGAGAAAAATATCATTTATTAAAAAAGCTTTTTTGAAAAGACCCTCGGGTAAAGTGGTAAAAACTAGGCCCCCACGTGGGATAAAATGTGTTGAAAAAATTTTTGCAGACCCTTTTTGCAGTTTAAAGACTGGAAAAAAGGGTTTGGGGCTTTAAAAGGTTAGCCTATTTAAAGCTTGCCCACCTAGCTGCAAAGCTCTTTTTGAGAACAATGGGCCCCCCCCTTTGGTTTCCCCGGCCCCAAACGGCGGGCAAACCCACACCCCATCACGCCAGCGCTAGCATTTATGCTAAAGATGCTAAACAGCGGCTAGCCTTAACAAAACATTAGCTGTGTGAAACTAGAGTAATCCAATTAGTAAATCCAAAGCGAGTTTCTTTTATTTACTACCTTTAAAATGTAGATTAGCTAGGTCAACAGTGTTCAGTAACACGCTCTGTAGCTAACTGTATCAGTAAACTTAGCAGAAAATACTAGAAAAAATGCAAGGGGGAAACTACGTTTTCTACAATTATTCCTGGTAAAATTGTTGATTTAAATGGCCTTCATGTTGAAATGTGTTATTTTTACTACTACTAACTATGCAATCCTTTTCCATGACTTCTTTCTTTACCGGTCCAGATGGCTAAGAATTGGTCTCTCACGTCGCCGTCCTTGGTTTTTGTGTGTTTTTGTTGTGTGTTTTGTTGTGTTGTGACGCTTCTTGTTTGTTAATGCCTCCGAGGCCAGGGTTGTGATTCACAGGTTCTAAACTGCTCCCCCAACTTCTTGAGCTCAGGCACGCCCCCAGGCCCTACCCCCTCATGCCGCCCTCACCAGGGCACCCCCCCCAGGCCCACTTCTCCCCCAGTGCCCTCACCCAAGCGCCCACCCCCAAGCACACCCAATGCCCTCCCCCAGGCCCACCCCAGGACACCCACGCCCCCAGGCCCGCGCCTCCAGTCCTACCTACGTCCCCCGGCAAACCCTACGGACGCTCACCCCACGTTTTCTGATTACCGTCCATTCAATACGCGATGGGGGCGGAGACCGCAAGTGTTGAGATGGCTGGAGAACTCCGTGTCTGATTGGCCAGGGGTTCGGTTAGGATACCGAGCCCTGATTTGCTTCCCTAAATCCCAAAGGAGTCAACCTTCAGACTACTGCATGCAGTGCGGCCGAACTTCTGCCCTTTTTTTTTTTATTACGCAGTGGGTTAACTCCGTCGATTTTACTATTATTGTTATTCTGATGGTTTTTTGCGGCAGAGTCTGTGGATAGTTTTAGGGTGTTACTAGTTTTTTATTGACAACGGTACTACTCATGCCTGTCTGATCAGATCTGAACAACGTCCACGTCTAGCTACTTGTCTTGTAAGTAAAGGTGGAGATGTGATGGAAGCTATTCACAACAATGAAAACGATAGGGAGCCTATAGAATGGAATCCTGGCTCACTTCAAGCGAGAGGGGTGAGGCTGGTTTTAATGTCTATGGGTGTGAAGTGGTAATTACGATACGTCTTGCTTTGGTTTTCTATTCTGAACAAAAATATAAACCCAACATGTAACAGTGTTGGTTCATGTTCCATGGGCTGAAATTAAAGATTCCAGATGAGTTTCCATTACACACAAAAAGCTTATTTATCTCAAATGTTATGCGCACAAATTTTGTTTACATCTCTGTTAGTGACCATTGCATCTTTGCCAAGATAATCCATCCACCTGACAGGTGTGACCATACCAAGAAAGAAAGCTGATTAAACAGAATGATCATTAGCACAGGTGCACATTGTGCCTGGGGACAATAAAACGGCCACTCTAAAACGTGCAGTTTTTGTCACTCAAACACAAATGCCAGCAGATGTCTCATGTTTTGAGGGAGCGTGTAATTGGCATAACTGACTGCAGGAATGTCCACCAGAGCCTGTTGCCAGTGAACTGAAAGTTCATTTCTTCTACCATAAGCCACCTCCAACGTCATTTTAGAGATTTTGGCCCGTACGTCTAAACGGCCTCACAACCGCAGACATGTGTAACCACGTCAGCCCAGGACCTTCCACACGTCGGCTTCTTATTCACCTGCGGGATCGTCTGAGACCAGCCTAACCCGGACAGCTGATGAAACATGTTGTTGGGTTTGCCACAATGTGCGAAGAATTTTCTGCACAAACTGTCAGAAACCGTCTCAGGGAAGCTCATCTGAGTGCTCGTAGTCCTCACCAGGGTTCTTGACCTGACTTGCATGTTCGGCGTCGTAACGCGACTTCAAGTGGGCAAGATGCTCACCTTCGATGGCCACTGGAATGCTCGAGAAGTGTCTGCTCTTCAAAAGAATGAATCACCAGTTTCATGCTTGGACCTTTGGTATGATGTTTCTTACTGTGGAATGCAGAGTTTGGTTTTTGCCCAGGCATTACTGGAACCATGTGGTCCAAAAAGTTTTGTACTTTTGAATCATCTTCCATAGAACGTTCTCCCAAGGAGTCAGCTTGATGATCCATCCAGGTGCTTTTTGGCAAAACTTGAGTCAACGATTTTGGAGCAAGATGGGTCCAATTATTGCCTGGCACGAAAACCAAACAATGCATTCCACAGTAAAGAACATCATACCAAAAGGTCAAGCATGGTGGTGGTGGTGGTGTGAGTTTGGGGATGCTTTGCTGCCTCAGGACCTGGACGACTTGCCTTAATTAGAAGGAACCATGAATTCTGCTCTGTATCAGAGAATTCTACATGAGAATGTCAGACCATCCGTCTGTGAGCTGAAGCTGAAGCGCAGCTGGGTCATGCAGCAAGGACAATGATCCAAAACACACAATCAAGTCTACATGAAAATTGCTAAAAGCAACAAATTGGAAGTTTTGGAATGGCCTGGTCAAAGTCAAGACCTAATCCCATATTGAGATGTTGTGGCAGGACTTGAAACGAGCAGTTACATGCTTGAAAACCCACATGTCCACTGAGATTAAAGCAGTTCTGCATGTGGAAGAGTGGGCCAAAATTCCTCCACAGCGACGGGAGAGAGGACTGATCAACAACTACAGGAAGCGATTTGGTTGGAGTCATTGCAGCTAAAGGTCTGCACAACAGTTTATTGAGTGGTAAGGGGGCAATTACTTTTTCACACAGGGGAATTGGGTGTTGCATAACTTGTTTATGAAAGTAAATGAAAATAAATATGTATATTGTTGTGTTATTTGTTCACAGTTATGTTCCCTTTACCTAATATTAGTTTTGGTTGAATATCACTGAATAACATTCAGTTATCACAAAATATGCAAAAGTAGAGAAAATTAGAAAAGGGGTCAAATACTTTTTTCATAGCACGGTATATGATAATCTATATGGTATGTAGACAGGTTGGTGAGGGACAACATGTATATCCGGGTCACCACCACCTGTGCGGTGAGAACTCAATCCGTTGAATATGACAATACAAATGCTTATTTCAAAGAGGCGCTCCGTAAGCCACGCCCAGTGGGCAGTAGCTAGGCATGTTGCTCTGGGACCACGTTTTAATACGGATTTTAAAAGCCTCTCATTTACAGGGTACCAGTCCAAAATTGGACAGACCTACTCATTCAAGGGTTTTTCTTTATTTTTTTATTATTTTTCTGCATTGTAGAATAATAGGGAAGACAGCATAAAAACTATTATAATAAACACATATTGAAATCATGTAGTTGTCACAAGCTGGGCTAGAACTCCGGTCTCAGATGTGGGGAGTGGGGTGGTTCTACCCCTTACGCCACAGAGGAGAGGTGTAGTTGGACCCAAATGAAACACCCAAAGGCAATACTCCAGGTAAGTAGATTTAATTGTAACAAAAAGGTTCTTTGCACTTCAAAAATAGTCCAACAAAACGTTCTTCTCAAGAAAGAGGTATATTAACATAGGTAGAGTAACAAAACAGGAGGCAAAAACAAAATAACTCCACGAGGGGAGAAAAACAAAACTAAAGATAACTTAGAAAGCTTACTTGGAAAGACACACGGTGGCGACAAAGCAGGGAGACACATAGCCAGGACTCAAAAACCAAGTGAGGAACTAGCGGGAAAAAACACAGCTAAAATACTCTAGGGAAAAACAAGGCCACAGGTGACCTGGATTCAAGCTAATAAGGACACACGAGGAAGAAACTAAGGCAGAGGGGAACACAGATTGACCCTCTAGAGGCCCGGAGACAAACAGGAGGCCAAGGAAGCTGACACGGACCCCCTCCTCTAGGAAACGACTCCTGACGTTCCTCTTCCAGAACACACCCTGGCCTCAGGGTGCGAAACTCTCGGATCAAACCGGGTCCAGGATGTCCTTGGCTGGAAACCCAGGAGCGCTCCTCTGGCCCGTAGCCCTCCCCAGTCCACCAGATACTGCAGAGAGTTCTTTGACCCTCCGGAGTCCAGTATCCGGCGGACTGTGTAGGCTGGCTGGCCCGTCAATGATCTTGGGAGGTGGCGGGGTCTGCGGGGGGGGGCAAGGAGAAGACAAGACAGGTTTTAAGTAGTGAAAAAAAAACCCCCCCCCCCCCATGGAAAGTGGGGTTAATTCTAAGGGAGCGAGGGAGAACCAAACGATACGAAACAGGGTTAACTTTCTTGCTAATGCGGAAAGGGCCGATGTATTTTCTGGGAAAGCTTCTTGGATTCGACCCGGAGGGGGCAGGTTCTTAGTGGCCAACCAAACTCTCTCTGACCAGCTCGGAAAACTAGGGGCCGTCCGGCGCCGGCGGCGATTAGCCCTGACTTTGGTATCTCTGGGCGAGGTCCGAAGGAGGGGGTACGCCCTGGCCTTCTTCCAGGTCCGCCTACCGCGCCCTTGGACAAGCGCTGGGCCGAGGGAACAACCAAACTTGCGCCTCTTCCTCTGGAAATAATGGAGGGGTGTAACCGAAATGGCATTTCGAAGGGGGACAATCCGGTGGCTGAGGACTGGAGGGTGTTGTGACATATTCAGCCCAAATGATATAGGTGGCCCAAGACGTGGGATTACTGGCCGTCATACACCGCAGGATGGTCTCCAGATCCTGATTAATCCGTTCTCGTTTTTGGCCATTAGACTCTGGATGGAACCCCGACGATAGGCTGGCTGTTGGCCCCAATAAGCCTGCAGAAGGCCCCCCAAAACCGGGACGAGAATTGGGGACCTCGGTCGGAGACCACGTCCAGGGGAATTCCAAATATCCGGAAGACATGGTTCATGAGGAGCTCAGCAGTCTCCTTAGCCGAGGGCAGCTTGGGCAGGGGAAAGTCAACCCGGGCAGCCTTAGAGAACCGGTCTACCACCACTAGGATGACGGTGTTGCCCTGGGATGGAGGAAGTCCCGTAACGAAGTCAAGAGAAAGGTTCCTGTGACCATGGCCTTCGAGGAACAGGTAAGGGATGGGAGCAGTCCCTGGGGTCGCTGGCTTGTCGACTTTCCCTGGTTGCACACAGGGCAGGCCTCAACATAGACCTGCACGTCCTTCTTGATGACGGCCACCAAAAACCGCCGTCGGAGGAATTCCAGTGTGCGAGCCACTGCCTGGATGGCATGTCCAAGGGCGACTCATGACCCCACTGCAAGACGCGGGCCCCGGAACAGAGAGAGGAACGTACAGGCGACCGGCAGGACCACCGCCTGGATCGGGCTCATGGACAAGGGCCTCTCGTACCCCTCTTTCTAGTTCCCACTGAAGAGGTGCGACGATCCTAGACCTCGGAATAATCGATGCCAAGGACTTCTCTTGTACCTCGGGAGAATAGGCTCGAGACAGGGCATCCGGCTTGAAACGTTCTTGGTGCCAGGTCGGTAAGACAGGAGGAACTGGAACTCGAATCGATTAAAGAAAAGGGACCATCGTGCTTGCCGGAGGGTTCAATCCGCTTAGCCTGTTGGAGATATTCCAGGTTCTTGTGGTCTGTGAGAACCTGGAAAGGATGCTGAGCCCCCTCAAGCCAAATGGCGCCACTCTTCCAAGGCCAGCTTAACCGCAAGCAACTCTCGATCCCCCACGTGGTAGTTGCGCTTCGGCCTCAGGACAGGCGGCGAGACATGAAGGCACAAGGGTGTAATCTCCCATCCTCACCCTCTGTGACAGGACGGCTCCCACCCCCACCTCTGAGGCGTCCACCTCCACCACGAAAGTCTTTCTGGGTCAGGGATCCCAGAATCGGAGCAGAAGTGAAGCGGCGCTTGAGATCCTCGAAGGCCCCTGCTGCTTCCGGACCCCAGTGAATCTTGGTCCCTCCTCCTTTGGTAAGCGTCGTCAAAGGGGCTACCACAGAGCTGAAATTCTTAATGAACTTCCGATAGAAGTTTAGAAAAAGCCAATGAACCGTTGAACCTCCTTGACCGTGGCAGGTGTGGGCCAGCTGTGGACCGCTTTGACCTTCTTGGGATCCCTCTCTAGGTGGCGGGGACCGGGAGTGACAATAAACCCGAGAAACTGAGTCTGAGAAAACATGAAACTCACACTTCTCAGGTTTAACGTAGAGGTGATTGTCAAGGAGCCTCTGGAGAACCCTGCTAACAGGCCCCTCATGCTCCTTCAGTGACCTCGAGAAGAGATGAGGATATCGTCCAGGTACACGAAGACGAACAGATTAAGCATATCCCGGAGAACATCATTAATCAGGGCTTGGAATACTGCGGGGGCATTGGTGAGCTCCGAACGGCATCACCCGATATTCATAGTGCCCCGTGGGCCTTACTTGTGTTGAACCCCGTCTTCCACTCGTCCCCTTGCCGGATCCGCACAAGATGGTAAAGCATTGCGGAGATCCAGTTTAGTAAAAATGGAAGCCCCTTGAAGCAGCTCAAAAGCAGTGGCCATGAGAGGAAGGGGTATCGATTCCGAACCGTGATCTTGTTGAGTCCCCGGTAATCAACACAAGGCCTAAGACCCCCGTCTTTCTTATTCAACAAAAAAGAAGGCCCGCGCCCCAGCCGGGGAAGTAGAGGCACAGATGAGGCCGGCTGCCAAGGGACTCCTTAATGTAGGTGTCCCATAGCTGCTTGCTCGGGGGAGGATAAGGAAAAGATCCGACCTCTAGGAGGGCAGCAACCAGGGAGTAGATTACAATGGCACAGTCATACGTGCGATGAGGCGGTAAGGAAGTAGCCAGGGCCTTGCTGAACACACTGCCTTTGATCCGATGGTAAACACTGGGGGACTCGGGAGACGGTCAACAGACTCTTGAAACTGGGTTTACTAGGGGCTGAGGGACTCTGAAGGCATGCAGGTGAGTTGGCAAGTGGAACCCCAAGCTTAGAATGGTGCCAGTAAGGCCAGTCGATTCTGGGGATTATGTCTGCATAGCCAAAGGGTGACCCAGGATAATAGGATACTCGGGAGAGTCAATGAGATAGAAGGTCTCCTCCTGCTGGTGTTGAGAGATGGTAAGTCGCAGGGACTGAGTCACCTCAGTAACCTTTCCTGGTTCCAGAGGTCTGCCATCTAAGGCTGTAACTGCCTGGGTTGAGAGGAAAGTAGTTGGGTAGGGATCTTAAGTTCCTTAGCCAAGGTTACATCCATGAAATCACCTGCGGCACGGAAATCGATCATAGCCTGGACCGATGCTGGTGGCCCTCCCAGGACAGAGTGGCTGGAATAGCTAGGACAGCGTTAGTAGGGAGGAGCTCTAATTTTCCCCATCACAAACCCTCCTGTAGCTGGGCGGGGACAGGCGTTTCCCGAAAGCTCGGGGCAAGTGGAGCGGGAAAAGTGGCCGGCAACCCCTGCAGTATAGGCACCGACGCTCCCTCATGCGACGTTCCCTTTCGCTGGGAGAAAGCCTGGAACGGCCTAACTGCATGCTCTCCGGGGAATCCTTGGAGCAGTTCAGGAGCCGGGGAAGCTCTGAATGACGGAGTCCAACAACAGGAGAAACGAGCTGCCTCAGAGGAACCTGGGACTGAGACACCTGGCGGCGAGCCGTTCTCCGCTCTCTTCAGACGATTGGTCCAGGCGGATGGCCAAGGCTATGAGGGACTCTCGAGATCTCCAGCAGGTTCTCGGGGGCTAACTCATCTTGAAGGGGCTCAGATAAACGCTCCCTGAAAACAGACCCTCAGCGCTTCATTCCATCCGCATTTCCATCCCGCTCCTTGCTGCTATGGTCCGGAATTCAATGGCAAAATCTGCCGTGCTTCGGGGACCCTGACGGAGAGACAGTAGGCGCTTGGAAAGCCTCCCGCCCACTGACAGGATGATCGAACACCGCTTTGAACTCTTTCTACAAATGCCAGCGTAGGAGTCACAAACAGGCCTCCTGGGACTGCCACACCGCAGAGGCCCAGGCGGAGCGCCTTGTCTGAAAGAAGGGGTAATGATGTAGGCACATCTGGAACGGTCTGTGGGAAAACTTGAGGGTTGGAGCTCGAAGGTGAGGAAGCATTGGGTGAGGGAAACCCTGGCAAGAGCTTGGATCCCCAGAAAAGGGCTTGGGATGGTGGTAGTCGGGGCTCCGCCCACTGGAGAAGGCCTGTCGTCACTGGGGTTGACCTGGAGGAAGGGAGAGGACCAGGGAGGCGTTCAAAGAGCTGGTGGAGGGAAAACTCATCATTTCGGCCAGGAGTTGAGAATGACTAGCCATCAGCTCTTCTTGTCGGCTGAGAAACGGCTTCATGGCGCTGGAAAGATGCCTCATGTCGAGTGATCACCGCCAACAGGTCCTGGGAACTGAGTGTTTCTGGGTCCATGATTGACTGGGTTTTTCTGTCACAAGCTGGGCTTAGAAAGAACTCCGGTCTCAGATGTGGGGAGCTGGGGGTTCTACCCCTTAGCCACAGAGGAGGTATAGTTGGACCCAAATGAAACACCCAAAGGCAATACTCCAGGTAAGTAGATTTAATGTAACAAAAAGGTTCTTTGCACTTCAAAAATAGTCCAACAAAAGTTATTCTCAGAAAGAGGTATATTAACATAGGTAGAGTAACAAAAACAGGAGGCAAAACAAAATAACTCAACGAGGGGAGAAAAAACAAACTAAAGATAACTTAGAAAAGCTTACTTGGAAAGACACGGTGGGACAAAGCAGGAGACACATAGCCAGGACTCAAAAACCAAGTGAGGAACAGGGGAAAAAACACAGCTAAAATACTCTAGGGGAAACAAGGCAACAGGTGACCTGGATCAAGCTAATAAGGGACACACGAGGAAGAACTAAGGCAGAGGGGAACACAGATGACCTCTAGAGGCCCGGAGACAAACAGGAGGCAGGAAGCTGACAGTAGTAACCAAAAAAGTGTTTAAAACAAATCAAAATATATTTTATATTTGAGATTCTTCAAAGTAGCCACCCTTTGCTTTGATGACAGCTTTGCACACTCTTGGCATTCTCTCAACCAGCTTCACCTGGAATGCTTTTCCCAACAGTCTTGAAGGAGTTCCCACATATGCTGAGCACTTGTTGGCTGCTTTTCCTTCACTCTGCCGTCCAACTCATCCCAAAACCATCTCAATTGGGTTGAGGTCGAGGGATTGTGGAGGCCAGGTCATCTGATGCAGCACTCCATCACTCTCCTTCTTGGTAAAATAGCCCTTACACAGCCTGGAGGTGTGTTGGGTCATTGTCCTGTTGAAAAAAAAAGCTGGAGGTGTGTTGGGTCATTGTCCTGTTAAAAAAACAAATGATAGTCCCACTAAGCCCAAACCAGATGGGATGGTGTATCGCTGTTGAATGCTGTGGTAGCCATGCTGGTTAAGTGTGCCTTGAATTCTAAATAAATCACAGACAGTGTAAGTCACCAGCAAAGCACCCCCACACCCCCACACCATAACACCTCCTCCTCCATGCTTTACGGTGGGAAATACACATGTGGAGATAATCCGTTCACCCACACCGCGTCTCAAAAAAAAAACACGTCGGTTGGAACCAAACATTTCTAATTTGGACTCCAGACCAAAGGACACATTTCCACCAGTCTAATGTCCATTGCTCCGTGTTTTTTTTTTTTTGCCCCAAGCAGGTCTCTTCTTCTTATTGGTTACATTTAGTAGTGGTTTCTTTTGCAGGAATTGGACCATGAAGGCCTGATTCACACAGTCTCCTCTGAACAGTTGATGTTGAGATGTGTCTGTGACTTGAACTCTGTGAAGCATTTATTTGGGCTGCAATTTCTGAGGCTGGTAACTCTAATGAATTTATCCTCTGCAGCAGATGTAACTCTGGGTCTTCTTTTCCTGTGGCGGTCCTCATGAGAGCCAGATTCATCATAACGCTTGATGGTTTATGCGACTGCACTTGAAAGAAACTTTCAAAATTCTTGAAATGTTCCGTATTGACTGACCTTCATGTCTTAAAGTAATGATGGACTGTCGTTTCTCTTGGCTTATTTGAGCTTTTCTTGCCATAATATGGACTTGATCTTTTACCAAATAGGGCTACAGTGGCTTGCGAAAGTATTCATCCCCCTTGGCATTTTTCTATTTTTGTGCCTTACAACCTGGAATTAAAATTGATTTTTTGGGGGTTTGTATCATTTGATTTACACAACATGCCTACCACTTTGAAGATGCAAAATATTTTTTATCGTGAAACAAACAAGAAATAAGACAAAATAAACAGAAAACTTGAGCGTGCATAACTATTCACCCCAAAGTCAATACTTTGTAGAGTCACCTTTTACAGCAATTACAGCTGCAAGTCTCTTGGGGTATGTCTCTATAAGCTTGGCACATCTAGCCACCGGGATTTTTGCCCATTCTTCAAGGGCAAAACTGCTCTTCAAGTTGGATGGGTTCCGCTGGTGTATGGCAATCTTTAAGTCATACCACAGATTCTCAATTGAATTGAGGTCGGGCTTTGACTAGGCCATTCCAAGACATTTAAATGTTCCACTTGAGTGTTGCTTTAGCAGTATGCTTAGGGTCATTGTCCTGCTGGAAGGTGAACCTCCCGTCCCAGTCTCAAATCTCTGGAAGACTGAAACAGGTTTCCCTCAATAAATTTCCCTGTATTTAGCGCCATCCATCATTCCTTCAATTCGACCAGTTTCCCAGTCCCCGCCGATGAAAAGCCATCCCCACAGCATGATGCTGCCACCAACCATGCGTCACTGTGGAGATGGTGTTCTCGGGGTGATGAGAGGTGTTGGGTTTGCGCCAGACATAGCATTTTCCTTGATGGCCAAAAAGCACAATATTAGTCTCATCTGACCAGAGTACCTTCTTCCATATGTTTTGGGGAGTCTCCCACATGCCTTTTTGGCAAACACCAAACGTGTTAGGTAATTTTTTTCTTTAAGCAATGGCTTTTTTCTGGCCACTCTTCCGTAAAGCCCAGCTCTGTGGAGTGTACGGCTTAAAGTAGTCCTATGAACAGATACTCCAATCTCCGCTGTGGAGCTTTGCAGCTCCTTCAGGGATATATTTGGTCACTTTAATTGCCGCTCTGATTAATGCCCTCCTTGCCTGGTCCGTGAGTTTTGGTGGGCGGCCCTCTCTTGGCAGGTTTGTTGTGGTGCCATATTCTTTCAATTTTTTAATAATGGATTTAATGGTGCTCCGTGGGATGTTCAAAGTTTCGGATATTTTTTTATAACCCAACCCTGATCTGTACTTCTCCACAACTTTGTCCCTGACCTGTTTGGAGAGCTTCTTGGTCTTCATGGTGCCGCTGAGGGGTGGCCAGTCCCCTTCTGGCTGTGCCAGGTGGAGATTATAACAGTACATGGCCATTAAGGCTAGATTTTTCTCCAAGATGTTCAAAACGTTCATAGATGACCAGCAGGGTCAAATAATAATCACAGTGGTTGTACAAGGTGCAACAGGTCAGCAACCTCAGGAGTAAAATGTCAGTTTGGCTTTTCATAGCCGGGCATTTAGAGGTTGAAATAGCAGGTGCATGATAGAGAGAGAGAGTTGAAAACAGCAGGTCTGGGACAAGGTAGCACATCCGGTGAACAGGTCAGGGTTCCATAGCCGCAGGCAGAAACAGTTGAAAACTGGAGCAGCAGCACGACCAGGTGGACTGGGGACATTCAGGAGTCATCAGGCCCAGGTAGTCCTGAGGCATGGTGCCAGGGCTCAGGTCCTCCAGGGAGGGGATGGAAGGGAGAGAGAGAATTAGAGGGAGCATACTTAAATTCCCACAGGACACCAGATAAGGACAGGAGAATACAACCAGATATAACAGACTGACACTAGCCCCCCGGCACATAGACAATTGCAGCATGAGGACAGCCTCCAGTATCTATGCTGCAATAGACTACAGTGCTTCGGAAAGTATTACGTTACAGCCTATTTAAAAAATAAATAATCCTCATCAATCTACACACAAAACCCGGTAATGACAAAGCAAAAACAAGTTCTGAAATTTCAGCACATTTATTCAAAGTACAAAGCTGAAATGCCTTATTTACATAAGTATTCAGACCCTTTGCTATGAGACTCGAAATTGAGCTCAGATGCATCCTGTTTCCATTGATCATCCTTGAGATGTTTCTACAACTTGATTGGAGTCCACTTGTGGTAAATTCAATTGATTGGACATGATTTGGAAAGGCACACACCTGTCTATACAAGGTCCCACAGTTGACAGTGCATGTCAGAACAAAAACCAAGGCTTGAGGTCGAAGGAATTGGTCTGTAGAGCTCCGAGACAGGATTGTGTCGAGACACAGATCTGGGGAAGGGTATCAAAACATTTCTGCAGCATTGAAGGTCCCTAATAACACAGTGGCCTCCATCATTCTTAAATGGAGAAGTTTGGAACCCACCAAGACTCTTCCTAGAGCTGGCACCCGGCCAAACTGAGCAATCGGGGGAGAAGGGCCTTGGGAGTCAGGGAGGTGACCAAGAACCCGAGTTCCTCTGTGGAGATGGGAGAAACCTTCCAGAAGGACAACCATCTCTGCAGCACTCCACCAATCAGGCCTTTATGGTAGAATGGCCAGACGGAAGCCACTCCTCAGTAAAAAGGCACATGACAGCCCGCTTGGAGTTTGCCAAAAGGCAGCTAAAAGACTCTCAGACACATGAGAAACAAGATTCTCTGGTCTGATGAAACCAAGATTTAACTCTTTGGCCTGAATGCCAAGCGTCACCTCTGTGGAGGAAACCTGGCACCATTTCTACAGTGAAGCATGGTGGTGGCAGCATCATGCTGTGGGGATGTTTTTCAGCGGCAGGGACTGGGAGACTAGTCAGGATCGAGGGAAAGATGAACGGAGCAAAGTACAGAGAGATCCTTGATGAAAACCTGCTCCAGAGCGCTCAGGACCTCAGACTGGGGGGCGAAGTTCACCTTCCAACAGGACAACGACCCTAAGCACACAGCCAAGACAACGCAGGAGTGGCTTTGGGACAAGTCTCTGAATGTCCTTGAGTGGCCCAGCCAGAGACCGGACTTGAACCCGATCGAACATCTCTGGAGAGACCTGAAAATAGCTGTGCAGCAACGCTCCCCATCCAACCTGACAGAGCTTGAGAGGATCTGCAGAGAAGAATGGAAGAAACTCCCCAAATACAGGTGTGCCAAGCTTGTAGCGTCATATTCAAGAAGATTTTAGTCTGTAATTGCTGCCAAAGGTGCTTCAACAACAGTTTTAAAACCAGTGTTTTGCTTTGTCATTATGGGGTATTGTGTGTAGATTTGTCAGGAAAAAATAACAATGCAATCCATTTTAGAATAAGGCTGTAACGTAACAAAATATGGAAAAGTAAAGGGGTCTGAATACACTGTATGTTTTCCTGGATATCCTTCAGCTGTTCCTGTCTCCATAGCTCTTTACCACAGGATGATGACCTGTCTCCATAGCTCTTTTACCACAGGATGATGACCTGTCTCCATAGCTCTTTACCACAGGATGATGACCTGTCTCCATAGCTCTTTACCACAGGATGATGACCTGTCTCCATAGCTCTTTACCCACAGGATGATGACCTGTCTCCATAGCTCTTTACCACAGGCTGATGACCTGTCTCCATAGCTCTTTACCACAGGATGATGACCTGTCTCCATAGCTCTTTACCACAGGATGATGACCTGTCTCCATAGCTCTTTACCACAGGATGATGACCTGTCTCCATAGCTCTTTACCACAGGATGATGACCTGTCTCCATAGCTCTTTACCACAGGCTGATGACCTGTCTCCTTAGCTGATAGAAACCCAGAAGGAATATCATCCCCAATGATACTACTAATACTTCTAACTGTACTGATGAGGAAGAGGACAGACTTCTCCATTGTCCCTGAACTGCTCGACGTGTTCAGTCTAAATGACAGAGTCACTTTGTTCCCACAAAGTCACATTTTCAATAAGATGTTCCGCTAACATCATAACACAGACATGTTCTTGCTCTTCAATGAGGTTCTGCCAATCATATGTTGGAAACAATTAACAAGTACACATACAGTAGTTCAATACGGTGTAGATAGAATCACTGGCGTTCAACGAACAGGTTTACTAAGAAGACCTGTTACCTGTAGACAATGTCTCTATCACAGGTCAACAAGGGGGTTACAATGTCTCTATCACAGTCACCAAGGGGGATAGACAATGTCTCTATCACAGGTCACCAAGGGGATAGACAATGTCTCTATCACAGGTCACCAAGGGGATAGACAATGTCTCTATCACAGACCAAGGGGATGACAATGTCTCTATCACAGGTCACCAAGGGGATAGACAATGTCTCTATCACAGGTCACAGGGGACAGACAATGTCTCTGTCACAGGTCACCAAGGGGATAGAACAATGTCTCTATCACAGGTCACCAAGGGGATAGACAATGTCTCTATCACAGGTCACCAAGGGGATAGACAATGTCTCTATCACAGGTCACCAAGGGGACAGACAATGTCTCTATCACAGGTCACCAAGGGGACAGACAATGTCTCTATCACAGGTCACCAAGGGGATAGACAATGTCTCTATCACAGGTCACCAAGGGGATAGACAATGTCTCTATCACAGGTCACCAAGGGGACAGACAATGTCTCTATCAAAGGTCACCAAGGGGACAGACAATGTCTCTATCACAGGTCACCAAGGGGACAGACAATGTCTCTATCACAGTTCACCAAGGGGATAGACAATGTCTCTATCACAGGTCACCAAAGGGACAGACAATGTCTCTATCACAGGTCACCAAGGGGATAGACAATGTCTCTATCACAGGTCACTAAGGGGATAGACAATGTCTCTATCACAGGTCACCAAGGGGATAGACAGTCTCTATCACAGGTCACCAAGGGGATAGACATGTCTCTATCACAGGTCACCAAGGGGACAGACAATGTCTCTATCACAGGTCACCAAGGGGATAGACAATGTCTCTATCACAGGTCACCAAGGGGATAGACAATGTCTCTATCACAGGTCACCAAGGGGATAGACAATGTCTCTATCACAGGTCACCAAGGGGATAGACAATGTCTCTATCACAGGTCACCAAGGGGATAGACAATGTCTCTATCACAGGTCACCAAGGGGACAGACAATGTCTCTATCACAGGTCACCAAGGGGATAGACAATGTCTCTATCACAGGTCACCAAGGGGATAGACAATGTCTCTATCACAGGTCACCAAGGGGATAGACAATGTCTCTATCACAGGTCACCAAGGGGACAGACAATGTCTCTATCACAGGTCACCAAGGGGATAGACAATGTCTCTATCACAGGTCACCAAGGGGATAGACAATGTCTCTATCAAAGGGTCACCAAGGGGACAGACAATGTCTCTATCACAGGTCAGCAAGGGGACAGACAACGTCTCTATCACAGGTCACCAAGGGGATAGACAATGTCTCTATCACAGGTCACCAAGGGGATAGACAATGTCTCTATCACAGGTCACCAAGGGGATAGACAATGTCTCTATCAAAGGTCACCAAGGGGACAGACAATGTCTCTATCACAGGTCACCAAGGGGATAGACAATGTCTCTATTACAGGTCACCAAGGGGATAGACAATGTCTCTATCAAAGGTCACCAAGGGGACAGACAATGTCTCTATCACAGGTCACCAAGGGGATAGACAACGTCTCTATCACAGGTCACCAAGGGGATAGACAATGTCTCTATCACAGGTCACCAAGGGGATAGACAATGTCTCTATCACAGGTCACCAAGGGGATAGATAATGTCTCTATCACCGGTCACCAAGGGGATAGACAATGTCTCTATCACAGGTCACCAAGGGGACAAACAATGTCTCTATCACAGTTCACCAAGGGGATAGACAATGTCTCTATCACAGGTCACCAAGGGGATAGACAATGTCTCTATCACAGGTCACCAAGGGGATAGACAATGTCTCTATCACAGGTCACTAAGGGGATAGACAATGTCTCTATCACAGGTCACCAAGGGGATAGACAATGTCTCTATCACAGGTCACCAAGGGGATAGACAATGTCTCTATCACAGGTCACCAAGGGGATAGACAATGTCTCTATCACAGGTCACCAAGGGGATAGACAATGTCTCTATCACAGGTCACCAAGGGGATAGACAATGTCTCTATCACAGGTCACCAAGGGGATAGACAATGTCTCTATCACAGGTCACCAAGGGGATAGACAATGTCTCTATCACAGGTCACCAAGGGGACAGACAATGTCTCTATCACAGGTCACCAAGGGGACAGACAATGACTCTATCACAGGTCACCAAGGGGATAGACAATGTCTCTATCACAGGTCACCAAGGGGATAGACAATGTCTCTATCACAGGTCACCAAGGGGACAAACAATGTCTCTATCACAGGTCACCAAGGGGACAGACAATGTCTCTATCACAGGTCACCAAGGGGATAGACAATGTCTCTATCACAGGTCACCAAGGGGATAGACAATGTCTCTATCAAAGGTCACCAAGGGGACAGACAATGTCTCTATCACAGGTCAGCAAGGGGACAGACAACGTCTCTATCACAGGTCACCAAGGGGATAGACAATGTCTCTATCACAGGTCACCAAGGGGATAGACAATGTCTCTATCACAGGTCACCAAGGGGATAGACAATGTCTCTATCAAAGGTCACCAAGGGGACAGACAATGTCTCTATCACAGGTCACCAAGGGGATAGACAATGTCTCTATTACAGGTCACCAAGGGGATAGACAATGTCTCTATCAAAGGTCACCAAGGGGGACAGACAATGTCTCTATCACAGGTCACCAAGGGGATAGACAACGTCTCTATCACAGGTCACCAAGGGGATAGACAATGTCTCTATCACAGGTCACCAAGGGGATAGACAATGTCTCTATCACAGGTCACCAAGGGGGATAGACAATGTCTCTATCACCGGTCACCAAGGGGATAGACAATGTCTCTATCACAGGTCACCAAGGGGGACAAACAATGTCTCTATCACAGGTCACCAAGGGGACAGACAATGTCTCTATCACAGGTCACCAAGGGGATAGACAATGTCTCTATCACAGGTCACCAAGGGGGATAGACAATGGCTCTATCAAAGGTCACCAAGGGTACAGACAATGTCTCTATCACAGGTCACCAAGGGGACAGACAATGTCTCTATCACAGGTCACCAAAGGGATAGACAATGTCTCTATCAAAGGTCACCAAGGGGACAGACAATGTCTCTATCACAGGTCACCAAGGGGATAGACAATGTCTCTATCACAGGTCACCAAGGGGACAGACAATGTCTCTATCACAGGTCACCAAGGGAATAGACAATGTCTCTATCACAGGTCACCAAGGGAATAGACAATGTCTCTATCACAGGTCACCAAGGGAATAGACAATGTCTCTATCACAGGTCACCAAGGGGACAAACAATGTCTCTATCACAGGTCACCAAGGGGACAGACAATGTCTCTATCACAGGTCACCAAGGGGATAGACAATGTCTCTATCAAAGGTCACCAAGGGGACAGACAATGTCTCTATCACAGGTCACCAAGGGAATAGACAATGTCTCTATCACAGGTCACCAAGGGAATAGACAAATGTCTCTATCACAGGTCACCAAGGGAATAGACAATGTCTCTATCACAGGTCACCAAGGGAATAGACAATGTCTCTATCACAGGTCACCAAGGGGACAGACAATGTCTCTATCACAGGTCACCAAGGGGATAGACAATGTCTCTATCACAGGTCACCAAGGGGATAGACAATGTCTCTATCACAGGTCACCAAGGGGATAGACAATGTCTCTATCACAGGTCACCAAGGGGATAGACAATGTCTCTATCACAGGTCACCAAGGGGATAGACAATGTCTCTATCACAGGTCACCAAGGGGATAGACAATGTCTCTATCACAGGTCACCAAGGGGATAGTAAGGTACACATAATAACACTACCTACTAACGTTCAATAATGTTAAAATAGAAGAAAAAAAAAAAAATATATATATATATAACAAAAAAATATTAGAATAAATAATAAAAAATTATTTAAAAAAACATTGTAAAGTGGCTATCCAACTGGCTATAAGGTGAATGCACCTATTTGTAAGTCGCTCTGGATAAGAGCGTCTGCTAAATGACGTAAATGTAAATGTAAATGTAAAATATTACACTGGAGTCAAGTTCTCACACAATGATGTCCTAGTTTATTTAAAACAAGCCATGATTTGAGAAATCATCAATACATGGAAAATACCATTCAACAGCATATACATGATTCAATATATAATATACAGTGGGATCATCAATACATGGAAAATACCATTCAACTGCATATACATGATTCAATATATAATATACAGTGGGGTCTGAGATTATTGACACCCTTGATAAAGATGAGCAATAATGACTGTCTAAAATAAATCATTCAAATATTAAGCTATATTACATGCTCAACCAAATTGGACAATTATATTATTTTACAATTGCTCTGACAAAAATATTTTGTTGAACAAGTAATATTTATTTTCTCAAAAAGGTAGGGGTCTAAATTATTGACAGTCCTAAAGATTCTAATAAAGTAGTCAAAAGTGAACTATTTGATTCCATATTTATAGCATGCAATGACTACATCAAGTTTCTGAAGCTTCAGGGGTGTCAATCATTTTGACCCCTACCTTTTGGCATATAAAACATGACAAAAAAATATTTATCTGAACAATTGTATTAGTTTAAAATAATATAATATACAATTTATTTTGAGCATACTTTAGCTCAGTATTTTAATTATTTATTTAATATAGTCATTATTGCTAATCTTTAGCAAGGGTGTCAATAATTTCGGACCCCACTGTGTATTCTAAAGGTGAACAAACACAATGGAAAATAAAATACTACAAAAGCAGAGCAAAAATAAACTGTTAATGAAGTAAGTAAAAAAACTGCCACAGAAAATTGAAATATAAACACTTCAATAAATGATATTGTTGATATATCTATGATGTACATGTACTGTACAGACCTTAGTCTATCATTCCATTCCATTCAAGACTATGCATTCCTGAGGGGGAATTAGAAAGGCATTGTTTATGGGGAACAAATATGTGACTCGTTTCAGGAAACTAGGCGTATGTCGAGGGTCACTACTTCACAGGAGAGCCATTTGAAAATACACTTTTTTTTTTTTTTTTATCAGAAATTTGTTTCTTGGCAGAAATGTATTCTGGAACAAGTGAACTTTCATGTGCCTTAATAACAAACTTGTATGCCATCTGTAAATACAAATACAATGGTTAAATTACGAGCCTAGTTGGTTTAGCCACAGAAGGAGTTCGGATTGGTCTGCCATATAGCACGCGTCTGTCTATTTGAGCTGGTTAGTATGTCTAGGTAATCCTGTCTAACGCTGCTTTTAATTTTTTTTATCGTGTGATAGAGCTGCATAAGTGTTGCTCTCCACTTTCTGGAGGACCGAGTTTTGAAATAAGTGGAATTCAGAGTTCAGCTCTCCCTGAGGACAAACAAGAACAGATAGTCATTTAGAAAACATGATGGTTAACAAAATGAAAATGAAGACTCACACAGACACACAGGCACACAAACACAGACACACAGATATTGGTCACCCCTCAGAGCCTGGTTCCTCTGGTCTACCCAGTACAGCCAGTAGAGGACTGGCCACCCCTCAGAGCCTGGTTCCTCTGGTCTACCCAGTACAGCCAGTAGAGGACTGGCCACCCTCAGAGCCTGGTTCCTCTGGTCTACCCCAGTACAGCCAGTAGAGGACTGGCCACCCCTCAGAGCCTGGTTCCTCTCTGCCCAGTACAGCCAGTAGAGGACTGGTCACCCCTCAGAGCCTGGTTCCTCTGGTCTACCCAGTACAGCCAGTAGAGGACTGGTCACCCCTCGGAGCCTGGTTCCTCTCTGCCCAGTACAGCCAGTAGAGGACTGGTCACCCCTCAGAGCCTGGTTCCTCTGGTCTACCCAGTACAGCCAGTAGAGGACTGGTCACCCCTCAGAGCCTGGTTCCTCTCTACCCAGTACAGCCAAAGAGGACTGGTCACCCCTCAGAGCCTGGTTCCTCTCTACCCAGTACAGCCAGTAGAGGACTGGTCACCCCCTCAGAGCCTGGTTCCTCTGGTCTACCCAGTACAGCCAGTAGAGGACTGGTCACCCCTCAGAGCCTGGTTCCTCTGGTCTACCCAGTACAGTCAGTAGAGGACTGGCCACCCCTCAGAGCCTGGTTCCTCTGGTCTACCCAGTACAGCCAGTAGAGGGACCTGGCCACCCCTCAGAGCCTGGTTCCTCTGGTCTACCCAGTACAGCTAGTAGAGGACTGGCAACCCCTCAGAGCCTGGTTCCTCTCTACCCAGTACAGCCAGTAGAGGACTGGTCACCCCTCAGAGCCTGGTTTCCTCTGGTCTACCCAGTACAGCCTGTAGAGGACTGGTCACCCCTCAGAGCTAGTTCCTCTCTACCCAGTACAGCCAGTAGAGGACTGGTCACCCCTCAGAGCCTGGTTCCTCTGGTCTACCCAGTACAGCCAGTAGAGGACTGGTCACCCCTCAGAGCCTGGTTCCTCTGGTCTACCCCAGTACAGCCAGTAGAGGACTGGTCACCCCTCAGAGCCTGGTTCCTCTGGTCTACCCAGTACAGCCAGTAGAGGACTGGTCACCCCTCAGAGCCTGGTTCCTCTGGTCTACCCAGTACAGCCAGTAGAGGACTGGTCACCCCTCAGAGCCTGGTTCCTCTCTACCCAGTACAGCCAGTAGAGGACTGGTCACCCCTCAGAACCTGGTTCCTCTGGTCTACCCAGTACAGCCAGTAGATGACTGGTCACCCCTCAGTGCCTGGTTACTCTGGTTCTACCCAGTACAGCCAGTAGAGGACTTGTCACCCCTCAGAGCCTGGTTCCTCTCTACCCCAGTACAGCCAGTAGAGGACTGGTCACCCCTCAGAGCCTGGTTCCTCTCTACCCAGTACAGTTAGCCAGTAGAGGACTGGTCACCCCCTCGAGCCGTGGTTCCTCTCTACCCAGTACAGCCAGTAGAGGACTGGTCACACCCTCAGAGCCTGGTTCCTCTGGTCTACCCAGTACAGCCAGTAGAGGACTGGCCACCCCTCAGAGCCTGGTTTCCTCTGGTCTATACCCAGTACAGCCAGTAGAGGACTGGCCACCCCTCAGAGCCTGGTTCCTCTGGTCTACCCAGTACAGCCAGTAGAGGACTGGCCACCCCTCAGAGCCTGGTTCCTCTCTACCCAGTACAGCCAGTAGAGGGACTGGTCACCCCTCAGAGCCTGGTTCCTCTGGTCTACCCAGTACAGCCAGTAGAGGACTGGCCACCCCTCAGAACCTGGTTCCTCTCTACCCAGTACAGCCAGTAGAGGATTAGTCACCCCTCAGAGCCTGGTTCCTCTGGTCTACCAAGTACTGCCAGTAGAGGACTGGTCAACCCCTCAGAGCCTGGTTCCTCTGGTCTACCCAGTACAGCCAGTAGAGGACTGGTCACCCCTCAGAGCCTGGTTCCTCTGGTCTAACCCAGTACAGCCAGAAGAGGATGGCCACGCCTCAGAGCCTGGTTCCTCTGGTCTACCCAGTACAGCCAGTAGAGGACTGGTCACCCCTCAGTGCCTGGTTTATCTGGTCTACCCAGTACAGCCAGTAGAGGACTGGCCACCCCTCAGAGCCTGGTTCCTCTCTACCCAGTACAGCCAGTAGAGGACTGGTCACCCCTCAGAGCCTGGTTCCTCTCTACCCAGTACAGCCAGTAGAGGACTGGTCACCCCTCAGAGCCTGGTTCCTCTGGTCTACCCAGTACAGCCAGTAGAGGACTGGTCACCCCTCAGAGCCTGGTTCCTCTGGTCTACCCAGTACAGCCAGTAGAGGACTGGTCACCCCTCAGAGCCTGGTTCCTCTCTACCCAGTACAGCCAGTAGAGGACTGGTCACCCCTCAGAACCCTGGTTCCTCTGGTCTACCCAGTACAGCCAGTAGAGATTACTGGTCACCCCTCAGTGCCTGGTTACTCTGGTCTACCCAGTACAGCCAGTAGAGGGACTTGTCACCCCTCAGAGCCTGGTTCCTCTCTACCCAGTACAGCCAGTAGAGGACTGGTCACCCCTCAGAGCCTGGTTCCTCTCTACCCAGTACAGCAGCCAGTAGAGGACTGGTCACCCCTCAGAGCCTGGTTCCTCTCTACCCAGTACAGCCAGTAGAGGACTGGTCACCCTCAGAGCCTGGTTCCTCTGGTCTACCCAGTACAGCCAGTAGAGGACTGGCCACCCCTCAGAGCCTGGTTCCTCTGGTCTACCCCAGTACAGCCAGTAGAGGACTGGCCACCCCTCAGAGCCTGTTCCTCTGGTCTACCCAGTACAGCCAGTAGAGGAACTGGTCACCCCTCAGAGCCTGGTTCCTCTGGTCTACCCAGTACAGCCAGTAGAGGACTGGTCACCCCTCAGAGCCTGGTTCCTCTCTACCCAGTACAGCCAGTAGAGGGCTGGTCACCCCTCAGAGCCTGGTTCCTCTGGGTCTACCCAGTACAGCCAGTAGAGGACTGGTTCACCCCTCAGAGCCTGGTTCCTCTCTACCCAGTACAGCCAGTAGAGGACTGGCCACCCCTCAGAGCCTGGTTCCTCTCTAAACCCAGTACAGCCAGTAGGGGACTGGTCACACCCTCAGAGCCTGGTTCCTCTCTACCCAGTACAGCCAGTAGAGGACTGGTCACCCCTCAGAGCCTGGTTCCTCTGGTCTACCCAGTACAGCCAGTAGAGGACTGATCACCCCTCAGAGCCTGGTTCCTCTGGTCTACCCAGTACAGCCAGTAGAGGACTGATCACCCCTCAGAGCCTGGTTCCTCTGGTCTACCCAGTACAGCCAGTAGAGGACTGGTCACCCTCAGAGCCTGGTTCCTCTCTACCCAGTACAGCCAGTAGAGGACTGGTCACCCCTCAGAGCCTGGTTCCTCTCTACCCAGTACAGCCAGTAGAGGGACTGGTCACGTGACCCTCAGAGCCTGGTTCCTCTCTACCCAGTACAGCCAGTAGAGGACTGGTCACCCCTCAGAGCCTGGTTCCTCTCTTCCCAGTACAGCCAGTAGAGGACTGGTCACCCCTCAGAGCCTGGTTCCTCTGGTCTACCCAGTACAGCCAGTAGAGGGACTGGTCACCCCTCAGAGCCTGGTTCCTCTGGTCTACCCAGTACAGCCAGTAGAGGACTGGTCACCCCTCAGAGCCTGGTTCCTCTGGTCTACCCAGTACAGCCAGTAGAGGACTGGTCACCCCTCAGAGCCTGGTTCCTCTGGTCTACCAGTTCAGCCAGTAGAGGACTGGTCACCCCTCAGAGCCTGGTTCCTCTCTACCCAGTACAGCCAGTAGAGGGACTGGCCACCCCTCAGAGCCTGGTTTCCTCTCTACCCAGTACAGCCAGTAGAGGACTGGTCACCCCTCAGAGCCTGGTTCCTCTCTACCCAGTACAGCCAGTAGAGGACTGGTCACCCCTCAGAGCCTCGGTTCCTCTGGTCTACCCAGTACATCCAGTAGAGGACTGGTCACCCCTCAGAGCCTGGTTCCTCTCTACCCAGTACAGCCAGTAGGGGACTGGTCACCCCCTCAGAGCCTGGTTCCTCTGGTCTACCCAGTACAGCCAGTAGAGGACTGGTCACCCCTCAGAGCCTGGTTCCTCTGGTCTAACCCAGTACAGCCAGTAGAGGACTGGTCAGCCCTCAGAGCCCTGGGGGTTTCCTCTGGTCTACCCAGTACAGCCAGTAGAGGGACTGGTCACCCCTCAGAGCCTGGTTCCTCTCTACCCAGTACAGCCAGTAGAGGACTGGCCACCCCCTCAGAGCCTGGTTCTTCTCTACCCAGTACAGCCAGTAGAGGACTGGTCACCCCTCAGAGCCTGGTTCCTCTCTACCCAGTACAGCCAGTAGAGGACTGGTCACCCCCTCCGAGCTGGTTCCTCTGGTCTACCCAGTACAGCCAGTAGAAGACTGGTCACCCCTCAGAGCCTGGTTCCTCTGGTCTACCCAGTACAGCCAGTAGAGGACTGGTCACCCCTCAGAGCCTGGTTCCTCTGGTCTACCCAGTACAGCCAGTAGGGGACTGGTCACCCCTCAGAGCCTGGTTCCTCTGGTCTACCCAGTACAGCCAGTAGAGGACTGGTCACCCCTCAGAGCCTGGTTCCTCTGGTCTACCCAGTACAGCCAGTAGGGGACTGGTCACCCCTCAGAGCCTGGTTCCTCTGGGTCTACCCAGTACAGCCAGTAGAGGACTGGCCACCCCTCAGAACCTGGTTCCTCTCTACCCAGTTACAGCCAGTAGAGGATTAGTCACCCCTCAGAGCCTGGTTCCTCTGGTCTACCCAGTACTGCCAGTAGAGGACTGGTCACCCCTCAGAGCCTGGTTCCTCTGGTCTACCCAGTACAGCCAGTAGAGGACTTCCTGGTTCACCCCTCAGAGCCCACTGGTTCCTCTGGTCTACCCAGTACAGCCATAGAAGAGGACTGGCCAACTAACGCCTCAGAGCCTGGTTCCTCTGTCTACCCAGTACAGCCAGTAGAGGACTGGTCACCCCTCAGTGCCTGGTTTATCTGGGTCTACCCAGTACAGCCAGTAGAGGACTGGCCACCCCTCAGAGCCTGGTTCCTCTCTACCCAGTACAGCCAGTAGAGGACTGGTCACCCTCAGAGCCTGGTTCCTCTATACCCAGTACAGCCAGTAGAGGACTGGTCACCCCTCAGAGCCTGGTTCCTCTGGTCTACCCAGTACAGCCAGTAGAGGACTGGTCACCCCCTCAGAGCCTGGTTCCTCTGGTCTACCCAGTACAGCCAGTAGAGGACTGGTTACCCCTCAGAGCCTGGTTCCTCTCTACCCAGTACAGCCAGTAGAGGACTGGTCACCCCTCAGAAACTGGGTTCCTCTGGTCTACCCCCCAGTACAGCCAGTAGATGACTGGTCACCCCTCAGTGCCTGGTTACTCTGGTCTACCCAGTACAGCCAGTAGAGGACTTGTCACCCCTCAGAGCCTGGTTCCTCTCTACCCAGTACAGCCAGTAGAGGACTGGTCACCCCTCAGAGCCTGGTTCCTCTCTACCAGTACAGCCAGTAGAGGACTGGTCACCCCTCAGAGCCTGGTTCCTCTCTACCCAGTACAGCCAGTAGAGGACTGGTCACCCCTCAGAGCCTGGTTCCTCTGGTAAACCCAGTACAGCCAGTAGAGGACTGGCCACACCCTCAGAGCCTGGTTCCTCTGGTCTACCCAGTACAGCCAGTAGAGAGGAATGGCCACCCCCCAGAGCCTGTTCCTCTGGTCTACCCAGTACAGCCAGTAGAGGACTGGTCACCCCTCAGAGCCTGGTTTCTCTGGTCTAAACCCAGTACAGCCAGTAGAGGACTGGTCACCCCTCAGAGCCTGGTTCCTCTCTACCAGTACAGCCAGTAGAGGGCTGGTCACCCCTCAGAGCTGTTTCCTCTGGTCTACCCAGTACAGCCAGTAGAGGACTGGTCACCCCTCAGAGCCTGGTTCCTCTCAGAGCCTGGTTCCTCTCTACCCAGTACAGCCAGTAGAGGACTGGCCACCCCTCAGAGCCTGGTTCCTCTCTACCCAGTACAGCCAGTAGAGGACTGGTCACCCCTCAGAGCCTGGTTCCTCTCTACCCAGTACAGCCAGTAGAGGACTGGTCACCCCTCAGAGCCTGGTTCCTCTGGTCTACCCAGTACAGCCAGTAGAGGACTGATCACCCTCAGAGCCTGGTTCCTCTGGTCTACCCAGTACAGCAGTAGACTGATCACCCCTGATCACTGGTTCCTCTCTACCCAGTACAGCCTGTAGAGGACTGGTCACGCCCTCAGAGCCTGGTTTGCTCGCTACCTAGTACAGCCAGTAGAGGGACTGGTCACCCCTCAGAGAGCCTGGTTTCCTCTCTACCCAGTACAGCCAGTAGAGGACTGGTCACCCCTCAGAGCCTGGTTTGCTCTTCACAGTACCCAGTAGAGGACTGGTCCAGTGGTCCTCTGGTCTACCAGAGGACTGGTCACCCCTCAGAGCCTGGTTTCCTCTCTACCCAGTACAGCCAGTAGAGGACATGGTCAACCCCTCAGAGCCTGGTGTTCCTCTGGTCTACCCAGTACAGCCAGTCAGAGGGACTGGTCACCCCTCAGAGCCCTGTTCCTCTGTTCTACCCAGTACAGCCAGTAGAGGACTGGTCACCCCTCAGAGCCTGGTCTCTCCTCTGAGGACTGGGTACCCAGTACACCCCGTACAGCAGTAGAGGACTGGTCACCCCTCAGAGCCTGGTTCCTCTGGTCTACCCAGTACAGCCAGTAGAGGATCTGGTGGTCACCCCAGTCAGAGCCTGGTGGTCCCCTCAGAGCCTGGTCTCTAACCCACCAGTACAGCCAGTAGAGGACTGGTCACCCTCAGAGCCTGGTTCTCTACTCTACCCAGTACAGCCAGTAGAGGACCTGGTCACCCCTCAGAGCATGGTTCCTCTCTACCCAGTACAGCCAGTAGAGGACTGTGGTCACCCCTCAGAGCCTGGTTCCTCTCTACCCAGTACAGCAGTAGAGGACTGGTCACCCCTCAGAGCCTGGTTCCCCTCAGAGCGTGTCCTACCCAGTACAGCCAGTAGAAGTACTGGGTCACCCTCAGAGCCTGGTTCCTCTACTACCCAGTCACAGCCTAGTAGAGGTTTTTTGTGGTCACCCACCCTCAGAGCCTGGTTCCTCTGGTCTACCCAGTACAGGCCAGTAGAGGACTGGTTCACCCCTCAGAGCCTGGTTCCTCTGTTCTACCCAGTACACCAGTAGAGGACTGGTCACCCCTCTCAGCCTGGTTCTCCTCGTCTACCCAGTACAAGCCAGTAGAGGACATGGTCAAGCCCCTCTCTACCAGATCCCAGTCGAGGACTTGTCACCTCTCAGAGCCTACCTCTCTAACCAGTACAGCCAGTAGAGGACTGAGCCTCACCCCTCAGAGCCTGAGACTGGTCCTCTCTACCCAGTACAGCAGTTTTTACAAGCCAGTAGAGGATTTGGGTTCCCCCC
The DNA here is from genome assembly GCA_036851935.1 of Coregonus suidteri. Lineage (NCBI taxonomy): Eukaryota > Metazoa > Chordata > Actinopteri > Salmoniformes > Salmonidae > Coregonus > Coregonus suidteri. Next base: position 509,641 of record CM072256.1, on the reverse strand, counting down.
CTCAGACCCTGGTTCCCCTTTTTACCCAGTAAAAAGCCAGTAGAGGCCCTGGCACCCCCAGACCCGGGTTTCCTTCTACCCAGTACAGAAATAGGGGGGGGACTGGGTCCCCCCTTTTCGGGAGCCGGGTTTTTCCCCTTAACCCAGTAAGCCAGGAGGGGAAACTGGCCCCCCCCTAAAGACCGGGTTTTCACTTGGTTTTTACCCAGAAAACAGCCGGGAGAAAAGGGCCCAACCCCCAGAGCCGGGTTCCTTTGGTCCAAAACCCAGTTACAGCCAGTAGAGGATTTTGGGCCCCCTCAAAAGGCCGGGTTTCCCTTTTGGGTTCCCCCAAAAGTACACCCAGTAGGGGACTGGTCCCCCCTCAGGCCGGGTTTCCCTTTGGGAGCCCCCCGGGTACGGGAAATAGAGGACGGGGTCCCCCCCTCGGGACCCTTTTTCCCTCTCTACCCAGTACACCCGTAGAGGGCGGGTCACCCCTCGGGAGCCGGGTTTCCCTTTGGGTCTACCCAGTAAAAGCCAGTGGGGAAACGGTCCCCCCTCAAAAAGGCGGTTCCTCTCCCCCGTACGGGCCATTAGGGGGACTGGGCCCCCCCTTTCGAGCCGGTTTCCTTTTTACCCATTTTACACCCCGGGTAGGGGAAACGGCCCCCCCCTTTCAGGCCCCTGGGTTCCTCTTCTCCCCAGTACAGCCAGTAGGGGGAACTGGTCCCCCCTCAGACCCTGGTTCCTCTGGCCCTACCCAGTACAGCCAGTAGGGGAAATGATCACCCTCAGACCCGGGGGTTTCCTCTGGTCAAAACCCGTCAGCCAGTAGGGGGACTGATCACCCCCCCAGAGCCTGGTTTCTGGTTTTAAAACCCAGTAAAACCCGGGGTAGGGGAAAGGTCCCCCCTCAGGGGCCGGGTTTCCTCTCTACCCTACAGCCAGTAGGGGAAATTTGGTCACCCCTAAAGACCCTGGTTCCTCTTACCCAGTACACCATTTTTAAAAGGAAGGGTCCCCCCCTCAGACCCTTTGGTTCTACCTGTTCCCCCCGGGTACAGCCAGTGAAGATGGGCACCCCTAAAGAGCCGGGTTTTCCTCGGGTCCCCAGTACACCCAGTAGAGAATGGGTCACCCCCAGAGCCGGGTTTTCTTGGTTTACCCAGTACAGCCAGGGGGAAAGGGTACCCCTCAGACCCGGGTTCCGGGTTTTTCCCCAAAGTACAGCCAGTAGGGGGGAACTGGTCCCCCCTCAGAGCCTGGTTTTTGGGACGGGTTTTTGAAGTTCATCTGGGGGGTTTGGCGGGGGGGGGGGGGGGGGGGAAAATTATTAAATAATATTAAATTTGGGTTTCAGATTCAATTTGGTGGATTAAAATAATCAAATCAAATTTTTTGGGCCCAAATTTCCCCGGGAATTACAAAAGGGGCAGACATACGTGAAATGCGTACTGACACCCCTTTAAAACCCCCCAGTGCATTGATTTCTTAAAAAAAAAGGGAAAAAAAAAAAAAAAAGGGAAAAAGTGTTGAGAAAAAAAGAGCAGAAGAAAAATAAAAAACAGTGGGGAGGCAAATATACAGGGGGGGGAACCGGTGCGGAGTCAATGTTTAATAACAGTAGGGAGGCTTTTTAAACAGGGGGGGGAGGGTGAGAGGGTTAAAGTAGGGGGAAAAAAGGGGGGGGAGGGGGGGGGGGGGG
>CM072256.1:498554-507454 GCA_036851935.1 Coregonus suidteri | reverse complement strand
AAACCCCGTTGGTGACCCGACCACACTGCTCCAGCGCGTCTCCCCTCTCTTTTTATAGAAAAATCTTAAGAATAATGAGAGAGAGAGGAGGGAGGGAGGGGGAAAGGGGGGAGAGGGAGGGGAAAAAGGGAGAGGGGGAGGGAGGAGGGAGCGAGGAAGGGGAAGGGGAGGGGAAGAGGGAGGGGGAGAGGGAGACAGAGGGAGGAAGACAAGGTGGGAGGAAGAGAGAGAGCGAGAGAATTGTCGCATTTGGGGATTTTGGGAACAAAATTTTTTTTTCAGTCAAAAGCATTTAAATTGAAAATTGAAAAAGGAGAGGATGGAGGGGGAGAGAAAGGTTTTTCGTTTGAACAGTCTTACAATTGATGCAAAATTAGTTCACCTAACCATGTTTCCCTTTTTGTTTTGGGAAAAAAAAACCATTTAATTGGGTGGATTTTAGTTACATGAAAATTTTTGAGAGAGAGAGAGAGAGAGGAGAGGGAGGGGGGAGACAAAAGAGAGAGAGGAGAGAGGAGGGGAGAGAGAGAGAGGAGAGAAGAGAGGAGAGAGGGGAAAAGGGGGGGAAGGAAGAGAGAGAAAAGAGAGGAGAGAGAGGAGAAGGAGAGAGAGAGAGAGAGGAGACAGAAAAGAGAGGGGGGGAAGGAGAGGAGAGAGACAGGGGAGGGGGGGAGAGAGAGAGGGGGGGGGGAAGAGAGGAGAGAGGACAAGACAGAGACAGAGAGAGAGAGAGGGGGGGGGAGACAGAGAGAGAGAGGGAGAGAGAGAGAGAGAGGAGAGGGAGAGAGAGGGGGGGAGAAGAGAGGGGGAGAGAGAGAGAGAGAGAGGGGAGAGAAGAGGGGAGAGAGAAGAGGAGACAGAGAGAGAGAGAGGGGGGGAGACAGAGAGAGGAGAGAGGAGAGGAGAGAAGAGAGACAGAGAGAGGAGACAGAGAGAGAGAGAGAGAGAGAGAGAGAGAGAGAGAGACAGAGAGAGAGAGAGGGGGGAGACAGAGAGAGAGGAGAGAGGAGAAAAGAGAGAGAGAGAGAGGAAGAGGAAAAAGGGGTAGAGAGAGAGGAGAGAGAGAGAGGGGGGGGGACAGAGAGAGAAAAGGGGAGAAGAGAGAGAGAGGGGAGGAGAGACAGAGACAGAGAGAGGGAGAGAGAGAGAGGGGGGGGACAGAGAGAGGAGAGAGAGAGAGAGGGAGAAAGAGGAGAGGGGAGAGGAGGGGGAGAGGGGGGGGGACAGAGAGAGAGAGAGAGAGGGGAAAAGAAGAGAGAGAGAGAGAGGAGAAGAGGAGAGGGACAGGAAGAGAGAGAGGAAGAGGGAAAAAGGAAGAGAGAGAGAGAGAGAGAGAGAGGGGGGAGAAGAGAGAGAGAGAGAGAGAGGAGGAGAGGGAGAGAGAGAGAGAGAGGAGAGGAAAGGGAGAGAGAGAGAGAAAGGGGGAAGAGAGGAGGGGAAAAGGGGGGGGGAGAAAGAGAGAGAGGAGAGAGAGAGAGAGAGACACGAGAGGAGAGAGAGAGAGACAGGAGAGAAAGAAAAGGGGGGGAGAGGGGGGGGAGGAGGAGGGGAAAAGAGGAAGAGAGAGAAGGAGAGGGGGGGGAGGAAGGGGGGGGGAGAAAAGAGGGGGGAGGAGAGAAGAGAGAGAGAGAGAGAGAGAGAGGGGGGAAAGAAGAGAGAGAAAGAGAGAGAGAGGAGAAGAGAGAGAGAGAGGAGGGAAGAGAGAGAGGAGAGAGAGGAGAGAGAAGAGAGGGGGAGGAGAGGGAGAGGAGAGAGGAGAGAGAGAGAGGAGAGGGAAGAGAGAGAGGAGAGAGGGGAAGAGAGAGAGAGGGAGAGAGAGAGAGAAGGGGGGGGAGAGAGAGAAGAAGAAGAAGAAGAGGGGGGGGAGACAGAGAGAGAGAGAGAGAGAGAGAAAAAGAGACAGAGACGAGGGGAGAGAGGGGGGGGGGGGGACAGAGAGAGAGGAGAGAGAGAGAAAAGGGGGAGAGGAGACAGAGAGAAAAGGGAGGGGGACAGAGAGAGAGAAGAGAGAGAGAGAAGAGAAGAGAGACAGAGGAGAGAGAGAGGAGAGAGATAGAGAGAGAGGACGAGAGAGAGGGGGGGAGAGAGAGAGAGAGAGAGGAGAGAGAGAGGGGTGGGTGAAAAGATTGAGAGAGAGAGGAGAGACGAGATGAGGAAGAGATGAGAGATAGAGAATGAGAGAGAGAGAGAGAGAGAGAAGAGGAGAGAGAGAGAGAAAGAGAAGATATGAGAGAGAGAGAGAGAATATAAAAATAAACATGCTTGCTATGTCAGTATGAAATAAGCTACACCACCACACACACACAACTTACGTTTTGAGGAGGAAGGGTGTTGCGAGATGCATCTGAGACAGATGTTTTGTGGCCAGTTTAAAACAGCTCCTCTGTCCACACCTGAACACACACACACACCAGTGAACAATTATTATAAGAACAGTAATACACACAACGATCAGCACTTACAATCATAACCGTTAATAATACACCACCCACAGTTCTATAAACACAAACACAAAAACCACAGACTCAATATCCACTGTCACGACCGTCTAATGACGGAGAGACCAAGGCGCAGCGTTGCGAGTGAACATATTATATTTATTAAATGCTCACACGAGCAAAACAAATAAATAACGAATGCGTGACGTCTGTGGTACAACACGAACACACATGAACAAAATCCCACAACCGAAAGAAAAACATTCAGATTAAATATGGCTCCCAATCAGAGACAACCAGCCGACAGCTGACACTCGTTGCCTCTGATTGGGAGTCACACCGGCAAACATAGAAACAGACAACCTAGAACACCCACCAAAGAAACAGAAAACATAGAATGAACACACCCTGGCTCAACATATGAGTCCCCGAGCCGGGTGTGGACAATCACGAAGAACACAATCAGTGCAGGGACTGAGAGACACAGGCCGTGTCCCAAACGCCACCCTATTCCCCTATATAGTGCACTACTTTAGACCAGAGAATGGGCGACCTATTCCCTATATAGTGCACTACTTTAGACCAGAGAATGGCACCCTATTCCCTATATAGTGCACTACTTTTAGACCAGAGAATGGCACCCTATTCCCTATATAGTGCACTACTTTAGACCAGAGAATGGCACCCTATTCCCTATATAGTGCACTACTTTAGACCAGAGAATGGCACCCTATTCCCTATATAGGTGCACTACTTTAGACCAGAGCCTATGGCACCCTATTCCTATATAGAGCACTACTTTAGACCAGAGAAATGGCACCTATTCCCTATATAGTGCACTACTTTAGACCAGAGAATGGCACCCTATTCCCATATAGTGCACTACTTTAGACCAGAGAATGGCACCCTATTCCCTATATAGTGCACTACTTTAGACCAGAGAATGGCACCCTATTCCCTATATAGTGCACTACTTTAGACCAGAGAATGGCACCCTATTCCCTATATAGTGCACTACTTTAGGACCAGAGCCCTATGGCACCCTATTCCCTATATAGAGCACTACTTTAGACCAGAGAATGGCACCCTATTCCCTATATAGTGCACTACTTTAGACCAGAGCCCTATGGCACCCTATTCCCTATATAGAGCACTACTTTAGACCAGAGGAAGGGCACCCTATTCCCTATATAGAGCACTACTTTAGACCAGCGGAATGGCACCCTATTCCCTATATAGGGCACTACTTTAGACCAGAGAATGGCACCCTATTCCCTATATAGTGCACTACACTTTAGACCAGAGAATGGCACCCTATTACCTATATAGAGCACTAATTTAGACCAGAGAATGGCACCCTATTCCCTATATAGTGCACTATACTTTAGACCAGAGAATGGCACCCTATTCCCTATATAGTGCACTACTTTAGACCAGAGAATGGCACCCTATTCCCTATATAGTGCACTACTTTAGACCAGAGAATGGCACCCTATTCCCTATATAGTGCACTACTTTAGACCAGAGAATGGCACCCTATCCCCTATATAGTGCACTACTTTAGACCAGAGAATGGCACCCTATTCCTATATAGTGCACTACTTTAGACCAGAGAATGGCACCCTATTCCCTATATTAGTGCACTACTTTAGAACCAGAGAATGGCACCCTATTCCCTATATAGTACACTACTTTAGACCAGAGAATGGCACCCTATTCCCTATATAGTACACTACTTTTAGACCAGAGAATGGCACCCTATTCCCTATGTAGTGCACTACTTTAGACCAGAGAATGGCACCCTATTCCCTATATAGTGCACTACTTTAGACCAGAGAATGGCACCCTATTCCCTATATAGTGCACTACTTTAGACCAGAGAATGGCACCCTATTCCCTATATAGTACACTACTTTAGACCAGAGAATGGCACCCTATTCCCTATATAGTGCACTACTTTAGACCAGAGAATGGCACCCTATTCCCTATATAGTGCACTACTTTAGACCAGAGAATGGCACCCTATTCCCTATATAGTGCACTACTTTAGACCAGAGAATGGCACCCTATTCCCTATATAGTACACTACTTTAGACCAGAGAATGGCACCCTATTCCCTATATAGTGCACTACTTTAGACCAGAGAATGGCACCCTATTCCCTATATAGTGCACTACTTTAGGACCAGAGAATGGCACCCTATTCCCTATATAGTGCACTACTTTAGACCAGAGAATGGCACCCTATTCCCTATATAGTGCACTACTTTAGACCAGAGAATGGCACCCTATTCCCTATATAGTGCACTACTTTAGACTAAGGCCCATAGGGCTCTGGTGAAAAGTAGTGCACTATGTAGGGAATAGGGTGCCATTTGAGACACGGCCAGAAGGGGAAAACAGAGAGAGTGGAGGGGAAGGGAAGGAGAGAGGAGAGAGAAAAGAGGCGGGAACAAACAACAGGAACAGGTGAGCGGCTCAGTGTTAGAGGGAGAGAGAAGAGAAAGAGAGAGAGATGGGGGGTGAAGAAAACAGAGAGAAACAGAAAAAAAACGTAAACGAGAGAGAAAAGAGTGATAGGACAGTATTGTGGTTTATTTGTTAAGTCAAGGAAGGAGGACAGATAGAATGAAGAGACAAAGGGAACAATAGAGAGAGGCGAGTGAGGGAGGGATGAGTAGAGGTGTTTCCATTGTAAGTTCAAGGAAGGAAGGGACAGAGGTAGCGATAGATGAGAGGACAGAACACAGTGATAAAGGGGTGAGAGGAGGGAGGGATGAAAGGAGAGGATAAAAGAAAGTGATAAAGGGGTGAGAGGAGATGAGAGGAGAGGAGAGAACAGAGTGATGAGACGAGGTCTTTCCATGGTAATTCAAGGAAGGAGGGAAGAGAGAGGAAAGGGGCGGAGGGAACGAGAAAAGAGAGTGATAGAGGGATGCGAGGAGAGATTGTAGTGATAGAGGGATGCGAGGAGAGAAGGTAGTGATAGAGGGATGCGAGGAGAGAAGGTTAGTGATAGAGGGATGCGAGGAGAGAAGGTAGTGATAGAGGGATGCGAGAGGAGAGAAAGGTAGTGATAGAGGGATGCGAGGAGAGAAGGTAGTGATAGAGGGATGAGAGGAGAGAAGGTAGTGATAGAGGGATGCGAGGAGAGAAGGTAGTGATAGAGGGATGAGAGGAGAGAAGGTAGTGATAGAGGGATGCGAGGAGAGAAGGTAGTGTGATAGAGGGATGCGAGGAGAGAAGGTAGTGATAGAGGGATGCGAGGAGAGAACCGGTAGTGATAGAGGGATGCGAGGAGAGAAGGTAGTGATAGAGGGATGCGAGGAGAGAAGGTAGTGATAGAGGGATGAGAGGAGAGAAGGTAGTGATTAGAGGGATGCGAGGAGAGAAGGTAGTGATAGAGGGATGAGAGGAGAGAAAGGTAGTGATAGAGAGGGATGATAGAGGAGAGAAGGTAGTGATAGAGGGATGCGAGGAGAGAAGGTAGTGATAGAGGGATGAGAGGAGAGAAGGTAGTGATAGAGGGATGCGAGGAGAGAAGGTAGTGATAGAGGGATGCGAGGAGAGAGGTAGGATAGGTGCGAGGAGAGAAAATAGATAGGGATGCGAGGAGAGAAGGTAGTGATAGAGGGGATGCGAGGAGAGAAGGTAGTGATAGAGGGGATGCGAGGAAGAAGGTAGTGATAGAGGGATGAGAGGAGAGAAGGTAGTGATAGAGGGATGCGAGGAGGAGAAGGTAGTGATAGAGGGATGCGAGGAGAGAAGGTAGTGATAGAGGGATGCGAGGAGAGAAGGTAGTGATAGAGGGATGAGAGGAGAGAAGTAGTGATAGAGGGATGCGAGGAGAGAAGGTAGTGATAGAGGGATGCGAGGAGAGAAGTGTAATAGTGATAGAGGGATGCGAGGAGAGAAGGTAGTGATAGAGGGATGCGAGGAGAGAAGGTAGTGATAGAGGGATGAGAGGAGAGAAGGTAGTGATAGAGGGATGAGAGGAGAGAAGGTAGTGATAGAGGGATGCGAGGAGAGAAGGTAATGATAGAGGGATGCGAGGAGAGAAGGTAGTGATAGAGGGATGAGAGGAGAGAAGAGGACATGATAGAGGGATGAGAGGAGAGAAGGTAGTGATAGAGGGATGAGAGGAGAGAAGGTAGTGATAGAGGGATGAGAGGAGAGAAGGTAGTGATAGTAGGGATGAGAGGAGAGAAGGTAGTGATAGAGGGATGCGAGGAGAGAAGGTAGTGATAGAGGGATGCGAGGAGAGAAGGTAGTGATAGAGGGATGAGAGGAGTGATGGATGAGACGGGAGAGAGAGAGAAGGTATTTCCATGGTAACCTTGGCAGTGTCTTCCTGCATGGCCTGGAAGTTGAGGAAGGATACGTTGGCCAGGTCGTTGCCGTGGACATAAAACTGGGGGGACAAAAATGCAATTTCAGAATGTGGGGGGACATGTACTGTATGTATTAGAACAAAGCAAACAGCATTTTGGGACAATAACGTTCTGTGTGAAAAAAATATTTCATAACAAGTGTGTGTGTGCAGATCACAGCAATGAGTTTTTTGTGTCACACAGACTTGCACAATGGAGAAGGATGAAGTTGCCCTTAGACACTGATCAAAGGGTCAGTTTTCTATTCTTGCCTGTAGTGATTAAGGTTAGGCTTGGGCGTAGGAGAAGCTGATCTGTGGTTAAGGGCAATGTTGAAGGCGACCTACTTTCCTGTTCCACTGTCCCTGCTTACATCATTTCCTGTCGAAGTGTGTGTGTGTGTGTGTGTGTCTCGCCTCCCTTCCCCTTGTTTGAGGGTCCAAAGGTGACCGAGCTAATCAACTGTCAGACATCCACACACACACACAAATATGTTGCTGACAGCTTGTGGTGATAGTTCCATCCTTGAGCTCATGTCTGGTGTCTCAAACGTCACATTTTCCCTCAGGAAGAGAGCAACCAGACAAGCAGAGGGGGACGAGTGGAAACAGGGAACACTTTTCTACACAACACCTTGCACTGAGGACCAGTATGAAAGCAAGGATGTATCACATCCAATGATGTATATAAACCCTGGATTTGCTGATGCTATGTACTGGCCATTGAGAGGCATTGAAGCCACCGGTCGGCACTAATCCTCCATAGAGCCCCACAGAGGAGGTGTCATAATACCCATAAACCTAGCGGTCAAACAGGGAAATGTTTTCCAATTGTTTTTCCACCATTCATTTTTCCCATAGGGTATTTTAGAAGAAACCCTTAAAAATAAGGGCTGTGTTTCGTTGTAGGCTTACCCTGGCGTGAGGTTTTGATAACCATGTAAATCAGGTGACTTTTATCAATATATTCGGCTTTATTTATTCTCAGATTCCCGAAAAAATGCTAATTAGCATCAAAAGTAGACATCATGCAAAACTACAAATCCCTGCAAGCCTCCTGCACCTCATCTCTAGTAGACACCTTTGCTAACAGGTATTGTTGTGTCAATTAAAAACGTGCACAAGACAGTTCACAGAATTGTCCAATTTAAAGAAATTTAGCCAATGTATTCATTACAACACTTAGCTGACATTAGATAGTTAATCCAGAGATGTTTACCTTTGCCTTGATTCGGCAGTCTCATCCAGATCATCATGGCATTTGTAGTTCTTTATGATAGCCACATTAGCAGCTAATTAGCATTTTCATTTTGGGGGGTATATACAGGCGAATATATTGATAAAAGTCACCTTGTCCTAGAGAGATTTACACGGTTATCAAAACGTCACGCCATTATTTTAAGGGTTTCTAAAATCCCCTATGGGAAAAATGAATGATGGAAAAACGATGTGGAAACATTTCCCTGTTTGACCACTAGGCTTTATGGATATTTTTACTCACACTGTGGTACTCTATAGGAATGAATGGAATTCTACAGTATTTCAATTAAATGTTTCAAGGAAACAATTACATGTATTTAAGTATTTTTGTTGTAGTGGGGAGATAACATTAGTAATCTCAAAAATTATACTCTAAGGAAATTTTTTTATATATTTTTTAGCTCACATAATATAATTTCAAAGTATATATTAAGGTGTCTGTAATAGAATAAACGTGGCAAAAATGAAATGAAGACATTAATAAATGCATTTCTACAGCTTCCAAAATATTTTCTACAATGGTGGGGGAGTGTCAAAACTGTTCGCTCCTCTGGCACCCCAATGGTGGAACAAGCTCCCTCACGACGCCAGGACAGCGGAGTCACTCACCACCTTCCGGAGACATTTGAAACCCCACCTCTTTAAGGAACACCTGGGATAGGATAAAGTAATCCTTCTACCCCCCCCAAAAAAAAAAATTGTAAAGTGGTTATCCCACTGGCTATAGGGTGAATGCACCAATTTGTAAGTCCGCTCTGGATAAGAGCGTCTGCTAAATGACGTAAATGTAAATGTAAAATGAGTGCCAAGATGGCTTCAACACAGCGCCCCCTA
>CM072256.1:483554-493554 GCA_036851935.1 Coregonus suidteri | reverse complement strand
TGCACAGGGTTTGAGAATGAGTTGCTTATTATATCTCGAGGTGCCCGATGATGCCATCATCCCTGATTTCTCTGCTGGTGTGCACAATATCAAGTGTGCCTAGTGTGGTCTCAGTCAAATGATCCATAGCCTATACTATAGGTACACTGCTGCTACTCGCTGTTTATTATCTATCTATAGTCACTTTACCCCTACCTACATGTACAAATACCTTACCATCAAACTAACCTGTACACCCGCACATTGACTCGGTAACCGGTACCCCCTGTATATAGCCAGGTTATGGTTATGTAAATGTTTTGTGTTACTTTTAATTTAATTTTTACTTTAGTTATAATTAGTAAATATTTTCTTAACTCTATTTCTTGAACTGCGTTGTTGGTTAAGGGCTTGTCAGTAAGCATTTCCAGTAAGGTCTACATCTGTTGTATTCGGCGCATGTGACACATACAATTTTATTTTTTTTATTTGGAAAGGATACATAGACGTCATCCTACTGGTATGGAACGGTACTGGATGCTCTCCTCTCAGAGTTAAATTTATTTATATTAACTTAACCCCAATCTTAAATTCACAGCAGAAGAGAAGTCAAGAATAAATAGACTTCTTGGATCTTACAATCCACAAAAATAAAGGAAAACAACTTGGAGTGTACTATCTTCACGCAAGCCGCATAGTAGGAATACACGTTGTACAGCCCATGTGCCGGTCGCCTCAAATCCATTGTATTGAAACACTGGAAACATCCTCAAAAGCGATCAAATCTATGCGAGTTCACAACATTGCCCCTAGCATTTGTTTTCGCAGTGCACGCAATCTAGTCGATCCGTTACCCACAGCACGCAGCTACCCAAGAAGCGTGACACTTGTGTACATTGTGACAACAAAAACTAATACTTTACCACCCGAGAATAGGAACGAATACAAAATCCAAAGCTTCATTCATTGTAGCACTACAAATGTCATATACATGCTCAAATGCATCTGCGGGGCTGTTTATATGGTCAAAAACTAAATGAGCATTGAAATAAGGCTGCTATATGTAATAAAAACAGGGACTATGACATTGCGTGCCACTGCTAAAACCAACCATGGTTCACCTCCCGGCGCTTTCTAGCCATAGAACATGTCCACATTTCACAAAGACGAGGTGACATCGTACATAAAACTAAAACGAAGAGGCATTTTCTGGCCTCCTAAAGGGGCTAAACAATCGTTTTTTCACTGTCCTCATTTCCGGTTTCATAGACACCCAAATATCACCTATGTGTATTTTGACATGGCCTATTGAGTAATGAGGACACATCATTTATCTTATCATTAGAATTATTTTGTGCTATAATTTGCCAATTTACCTTGTTGTGTCTCAATGGGCCATAAGGCTATAAATAGGAGCTAAGTGCAATGGTCACTCTTGAGGAAGACGTCAGCTTGACGTCGAAACGTCAGTCCAACGATCTCATCCTGTACAATGATTAAAGCAAGCTAAAAAATAAATACATCTGAGCTTTTTTTTGTTGAATTTCTTTCTGCTTTGAATAGTCCTTTTTAAGTTTTTCTTGGTAAACCCTTCTCATGATTTTTGTCATTGTTGTTGAGCACTCCAACTTTTCTTTGTTTGCTCAAGTGCGATGGCCCACCTGAACTCTTACTAAAATACTGTGATTAGTATTCACCCATTGAGTCAATGCATGTTAGAAACACCTTTGGTAGCGATTACAGCACTGTGAGTCTTCTTGGGTACTTCTCTAAGACGCTTTGCACACTGGATTGTTTGATATTTGCCCATTATTCTTTTTCAACATTCTTCAAGCTCTGTCAATGTGTTGGGGGTCATGCATGGCTAGACAGCAATTTTAAAGTCTTTACCATAGATTTTTAAGCAGAATTAAGTCAAAAAAATGTAACTTGGCCACTCAGGAACATTCACTGTCTCTTGATAAGCAACTCCAGCGTAGATTTGACCTCGTGTTGTAGGTTATTGTCCTGCTGAAAGGTGAATTCCTTTCCAGAGTCTGGTGTAAAGTAGACTGAAGCAGGTTTTCCTCTAGGATTTTGCCTGTGCTTAGCTCCATCCCATTCATTTTTATCCTGAAAAACTCCCCAGTCTTTGCCGATGTCCAGCATACCCATAACCAATGTTCCCTCTAAGCCCACAAGCAGCTCCCCCCGGACTGCCGCGCAGAATAAAATATCAGCCCGCGCAGAGAAGCAGAGGGGGTGGTGGGGAGAAACTTAGAGAGAACTTCACTCAACTTTCAACTTTTCCCCTTTAGTTAACACTATCAACGTTTCCCTCTACTGTGCGAATTGTGATCAAATCAACGCAATATTAGCCACTTTCAATGCAACATACTGAAACAAAACAAACTATGCAAGAGATTTTCTTGTAGTCAGAGCGCATTGGAGTCAAGGATAAGTTCTATTGCATTGACAGGCACGGGCCATACTCTACACAGAACGAATCAGAGCTGCAGTATCCCTATATGCAAACAGACCATTGCCATACATGGATATGTGCCATTCACTTTGAAACTGGACTGTGTTTACAGCATGAGTGGTCTCGAGTAGATGCACTGTTTTGATATCAAAGCAAGAGCTGCATGTAGCCACGTCTGTACATTTGTTCATATTCTTTGCTAGTAAGGGTTATTAGCCCAGTTATAACTAATTTTCTAGTCAGATGGGGGAGTGGTTGCTTCCTACAAGAGCACAAATGTGTGCATTTCTAGCCATCTTTGAAAAGCAAGTCAGGTAAAGAGCTCGTTTTCCTGTCTTAAAGGGGCAGTGCTGTATTTTGTGACAGGCTTGAATAAGCTAAGTAGCATAATTTGTTGATTCTCTGTAGTAATAATAATTAATTTTATTTCTTGCATCAAACAACAACATTTTCAGTCACCTCCCTGTCTGAAGGACAAGTGGATAACACAGGTTAATGTCAATCCCTACTTTTTTTTTTTTTTCTACCAAAAGCCTCATGGGACTGTAGCTGCTACTGTAGGCTGAATGATAGAACAGCTATTTCCATGTTAAAATGTAATGGGATGCATTTTCTCCATTGTTTTTGATGGTAGGCCACTCTGGTAGGCCTACATTATGATCAAATAGCCACAGTAGCCTACTTGGCCACTGTTAAAACTGTAACTTAAAGTGGGTACAGCCTCAGTGTTCACAGTAAACACGCGGCAGACGTTGCACAGCATTTTAACAACATTCAACTTTGCGCACAGGAGACCTGAAATTTGCTCAGTGAACATTGCTCATAACATGATGCAGCCAACACCATGCTTGAAAATCATGAGGCAGTTACTAAGTGATGTGTTGTGTTGGATTTGCGCCAAACATAATGCTTCACATTTACTTGCCTTGTTTTCTTGCAGTATAACTTTAGTGCCTTGTTGCATATTCTGTATATTTATATTGTTCTTTTCACTCTGACATTTAGGTCATTATTGTGGAGTAACTACAATGTTGTTGATCCATCCTCAGTTTTCTCCCATCACAGCCACTGAACTCTGTAGTGGTTTTAAAATCACCATTGGCCTCATGGTGACATCCCTGAGCAGTTTCCTTCCTGTCCTGCAGCTCAGTTCAGAAGGACAACTTTATCTTTAATGTGTCTGGGTAGTTTAATACATCATCCACAGCATAATTATGGTCTTTGTAGTTGAATTTGTGCTTGAAATTCAATACTTGACTAAGGGACCTTACAGATGTTGCATCTATGGGGGACAGAGGAAGGGGGGTAGTCATATTTATTTCACTATTATTTCACACAGAGTGAGTCCATGTAACGTATTATGTGGTTTTGTTAAGCCAAATGTTACACCTGAACTAATTTAGGCTTGCCTAAAACAAAGAGGGGGTGAATAATTATGCAACAAATATATTTTAGTTATTTAAATTTTTTATTTATTTGTTAAACATTTATAGAATTTTCTTTTCACTTTGACATTATGCAGTATTTTGGGTAGATCAATGACAAAAAAAGATCACAATTAAATCAATTTCAATCCCACTTTGTAATACAACAGAATGTAGAAGAATCCAAGGGGGTGAATACTTACACACACACAAATATAAATACACACAAAATATACACTCATGCAAACAAAGTTTGTAACACTCATACAGTATCATATTGTCCTATGTCAGCACACAGTTGCTTTGTTAACCTCTCAGTCCATCTCTCGCTCTCCATCCTTCCTTCACTCACTCCTCTCTCCTTCTTTCTCCACGTGTTCCTGCTTTGTTAACCAGTCAGTCCATCTCTCGCTCTCCATCCTTCCTTCACTCACTCCTCTCTCCTTCTTTCTCCACGTGTTCCTGCTTTGTTAACCTCTCAGTCCATCTCTCGTGTTCCTTCCAATCTAACTGGTTTAGGGCTGGAATTTCACTTGTTTGACAGTGGAATGCCACACACACATGCACGTGGCACACACACACACCACGGGGCAAGCACACACAAATGTCATAATGAGAAGCAAAAAACTGGTTATTTACACACAACAAAGAACACGACCGCACTGCACTGCTACGCCATCTGTTGCCAGAGAATTTAATGTTAATTTCTTAAAGAATTTGGCAATACGTCCAACTAGCCTCACAACCGCAGAGCACATGTATGTCGTAGTGTGGGCGAGCCGTTGGCTGATGTAAACGTTGTGAACAGTGCCCCATGGTGGCTGTGGAGTTATGGTATGGGCAGGCATAAGCTACGGACAACGAACACAACTGCATTTTATTACAGCGATACGGTGACAAGATCCTGAGGCCCATTGTCGTGCCATTCATCCGACGCCATCACCTAATGTTTCACCCCATGTCGCAAGGATCTGTACACAATTCCTAGAAGCTGAAAATGTCCCAGTTCTTCCTGGCCTGCATACTCATCAGACATGTCACCCATTGAGCATGTTTGGGATGCTCTGGATCTAAATGTAGGACAGCATGTTCCAGTTCCACCAATATCCAGCAACTTCGCACAGCCATTGAAGAGGAGTGGGACAACATTCCACAGGCCACAATCAACAGCCTGATCAACTCTATGCGCTGCAGGAGGTAAATGATGGTCCTACCAGATACTGACTGGTTTTCTGATCCACACCCCTACCTTTATTTTTTAAAAGATACCTATGACCAACAGATGCATATCTGTATTCACAGTAATGTGAAATCCATAGATTAGGGCCTACTTTATTTATTTCAATTGACTGATTTTGTTATATGAACTGAACTCAGTAAAATCTTTGAAATTGTTGCATGTTGCATTTTTGATCAGTATACATGTGGTAAGGGGGAGGTTATAGCATTTATTTCACAATACCCATCAATTTAGACAAGTGTGTCTGGGTTAGGGTTAGGGTTAGCGTCATCTAATAATTATAAAATATGTATAAAATATTTTTATCATCTGGACACTTTCTGTCTTTGACATTGTTACTATTGCTACTATACAAATATGGAAGTAACCATTTCACTGTACTGTTTACACCTTCTGTGTACTGTGCACGTGACAAATACACGTAGATTTTATTTGATATACAGTGAGGGAAAAAAGTATTTGATCCCCTGCTGATTTTGTACGTTTGCCACTGACAAAGAAATGATCAGTCTATCATTTTAATGGTAGGTTTATTTGAACAGTGAGAGACAGAATAACAACAACAAAAATCCAGAAAAACGCATGTCAAAAATGTTATAAATTGATTTGCATTTTAATGAGGGAAATAAGTATTTGACCCCCTCTCAATCAGAAAGATTTCTGGCTCCCAGGTGTCTTTTATACAGGTAAACAAGCTGAGATTAGGAGCACACTCTTAAAGGGAGTGCTCCTAATCTCAGCTTGTTACCTGTATAAAAGACACCTGTCCACAGAAGCAATCAATCAATCAGATTCCAAAACTCTCCACCATGGCCAAGACCAAAGAGCTCTCCAAGGATGTCAGGGACAAGATTGTAGACCTACACAAGGCTGGAATGGGCTACAAGACCATCGCCAAGCAGCTTGGTGAGAAGGTGACAACAGTTGGTGTGATTATTCGCAAATAGAACAAACACAAAATAACTGTAAATCTCCCTCGGCCTGGGGCTCCATGCAAGATCTCACTCGTGGAGTTGCAATGATCATCAGAACGGTGAGGAATCAGCCCAGAACTACACAGGAGGATCTTGTCCATTATCTCAAGGCAGCTGGGACCACAGTCACCAAGAAAACAATTGGTAACACACTACGCCGTGAAGGACTGAAATCCTGCAGCGCCCGCAAGGTCCCCCTGCTCAAGAAAGCACATATACAGGCCCGTCTGAAGTTTGCCAATGAACATCTGAATGATTCAGAGGAGAACTGGGTGAAAGTGTTGTGGTCAGATGAGACCAAAATCGAGCTCTTTGCCATCAACTCAACTCGCCATGTTGCCTATGACCCCAAGAACACCCATCCCCACCGTCAAACATGGATGTGGAAACATTATGCTTTGGGGGTGTTTTTTCTGCTAAGGGACAACTTCACTGCATCAAAGGGACGATGGACGGGGCCATGTACCGTCAAATCTTGGGTGAGAACCTCCTTCCCTCAGCCAGGGCATTGAAAATGGGTCGTGGATGGGTATTCCAGCATGACAATGACCCAAAAACAAAGGAATGGCTCAAGAAGAAGCACATTAAGGTCCTGGAGTGGCCTAGCCAGTCTCCAGATCTTAATCCCATAGAAAATCTGTGGAGGGAGCTGAAGGTCCGAGTTGCCAAACGTCTGGCTCGAAACCTTAACGACTTGGAGAAGATCTGCAAAGAGGAGTGGGGCAAAATCCCCTCCTGAGATGTGTGCAAACCTGGTGGCCAACTACAAGAAAACATCTGACCTCTGTGATTGCCAACAAGGGTTTTGCCACCAAGAAATGTTATTTTTTGTCATTTAGCAGGCGCTCTTATCCAGAGCGACTTACAGGAGCAATTAGGGTTAAGTGCCTTGCTCAAAGGCCACCTAGTCGGCTCGGGGATTAGAACCAGCAACCTTTCGGTTACTGGCACAACGCTCTCTTAACCACTAAG
This sequence comes from Coregonus suidteri, assembly GCA_036851935.1. Lineage (NCBI taxonomy): Eukaryota > Metazoa > Chordata > Actinopteri > Salmoniformes > Salmonidae > Coregonus > Coregonus suidteri. The sequence goes on along the minus strand of CM072256.1, from coordinate 486,504 downwards.
CTACCTGCCGCCCTGTTTTGCAGAGGGGTCAAATACTTATTTCCCTCATTAAAATGCAAATCAATTTATAACATTTTTGACATGTGTTTTTTTTTTCTGGATTTTTTTGTTGTTATTCTGTCTCTCACTGTTCAAATGAACCTACCATTAAAATTATAGACTGATCATGTCTGTCAGTGGGCAAATGTACAAAAAAAGGGGATCAACTACTTTTTCCCCTCACTGTAGTGTGCAAAGCAGTCATCAAGGCAAAAGGTGGCAACTTTGAATAATAAAATATATTTTGATTTGTTTAACACATTTTTGGTTACTACATGATTCCATATGTGTTATTTCATAGTTTTGATGTCTTCACTATTATTCTACAATGTATAAAATCGTAAAAATAAAGAAAATACCCTTGAATGAGTAGGTGTGTCCAAACTTTTGACTGGTACTTTGAGTGGCCAAGCCAGGAGAGTATTCAGACCCCTTGAATTTTTCCACATTCTGTTACATTACAGCCTTATTCTAAAATGGATTAAATAACACAATTTCCTCATCAATCAACACACACACACACAACACCCCATAATGACAAAGCGAAAACAGGTTAAGAAATGTTTGCAAATTTATTAAAAATAAAAAAACAGAAATACCTTATTTACATACTGTAAGTATTCAGAACCTTTGCTATGAGACTTTAAATTGAGCTCAGGTGCATACCTTTTCCATTGATCATCCTTGAGATGTTTCTACAATTTGATTGGAGTCCAACTGTGAAAAATTCAATTGATTGGACATGATTTGGAAAGGCACACATCTGTCTATATAAGGTCCCACAGTTGACCATGCATGTCAGAGCAAAAACCAACCAATGAGGTCGAAGGAATTGTCCGTAGAGCTCTGAGACAGGATTGTGTCGAGGCACAGATCTGGGGAAGGGTACCAAAACATTTCTGCAGCATTGAAGGTCCCCAAGAACACAGTGGCCTCCATCATTCTTAAATGGAAGAAGTTTGGAACCACCAAGACTCTTCCTGGAGCTGGCCGCCTGGCCAAACTGAGCAATCGGGGGGAAAAGGGCCTTGGTCAGGGAGGTGACAAGAACCCGATGGTCACTCTGACAGAGCTCCACAGTTCCTCTGTGGCAATAGGACAAACCTTTCAGAAGGGCAACCATCTCTGCAGCACTCCACCAATCAGGCCTTTATGGTTAGAGTGGCCAGACGGAAGCCACTCCTCAGTAAAACGAACATGACAGCCGCTTGGAGTTTGCCAAAAGGCACCTAAAGACTCTCAGACCATGAAAAACAAGATTATCTGGTCTGATGAAACCAAGATTGAACTCTTTGAATGCCAAGCGTCACATCTGGAGGACACCTGGCACAATCCCTACGGTGAAACATGGGGTGGCCGCATTGTGCCTTAGGGATGTTTTTCAGCGGCAGAGAGATCCTTGATGAAAAACCTGCTGCAGAGCGCTCAGGACCTCAGACTGGGGCGAAGGTTCACCTTCCAACAGGACAACGACCCTAAGCCTACAGCCAAGACAATGCAGGAGTGGCTTCGGGACATGTCTCTGAATGTCGTTGAGTGGCCCAGCCAGAACCCGGACTTGAACCCGATCGAACATCTCTGGAAAGACCTGAAAATAGCTGTGCAGCGACGTTCCCCATCCAACCTGACAGAGCTTGAGAGGATATGCAGAGAATATTTTTGTTATTTTTTGTGTTTTTTAAAAATCTTTATTTAACTAGGCAAGTCAGTTAAGAACAAAACAATGACGGCCTACACCGGCCAAACCCGAACAACGCTGGGCCAATTGTACGCCGCCCTATGGGACTCCCAATCACGGCCGGTTGTGATACAGCCTGGAATCGAACCAGGGGGTCTGTAGTGACGCCTCAAGCACTGAGATGCAGTGCCTTAAACCGCTGCACCACTATTTGGGAGAAACTCCCCAAATACAGGTATGCCAAGCTTGTAGCGTTATACCCAAGAAGACTCGAGGCTGTAATCGCTGCCAAAGATGTGTCAACAAAGTACTGAGTAAAGGGTCTGAATACTTATGTAAATGTCACATTTCCATATATTTTTATCCAGTAAATTTGCTAAACAATTTAAAACATCTGGTTTTGCTTTGGTTTTTAAACAATTTCATACATTTTTTAATAAGGCTGTAACGTAACAAAATGTGGAAAAAAGTCAAGGGGTCTGAATACTTTCCGAATGCAGTGTATTTCCAAAACATTTCTGCCATCAACAGCAAGCTTCACCGTAGGGATGGTGCCAGGTACCCCTTGACTTTTTCCAAATTTTCACACCCCATATTCACACCCCTTGACTTTTTCCAAAGTGGAATTAAAATGGACTGAATTCTCATTTGTTGTCTAAGATCTACACAAAATACTCTGTCAAAGTGGAAGAAAAATTCTAACATTTGTAAATAATTAATAAAAAATAAAACACATATCTTGATTAGATAAGTATTCAACGCCCTGAGTCAATAGATGTTAGAATCACCTTTGGCAGCGATTACAGCTGTGAGTCTTTCTGAGTAAGTCTGTAAGAGCTTTCCACACCTGGATTGTACAATATTTGCACATTATTCTTTTTTTAATTATTTAAGCTCTGTCAAGTTGGTTGTTGATCAACGTTAGACAGCCATTTTCAAGTCTTGCCATCGATTTTAAATCCGATTTAAGTAAACTGTAACTAGGCCACTCAGGAACATTCACTGTCTTCTTGGTAAGCAACTCCAGTGTAGATTTGGACTTGTGTTTTAGGTTATTGTCCTGCTGTGAATTTGTCTCAGTGTCTGTTGGAAAGCAGACTAAACCAGGACTCCCTTGTCCTTGCCGATGACAAGCATACCCATAACATGATGCATCCACCACCACGCTTGAAAATATGAAGAGTGGTACTCAGTGATGTGTTGTGTTGGATTTGCCTAAAACATAACGCTTTG